>JAZEWU010000010.1:2487182-2503288 GCA_036362915.1 Geotria australis
TAAACAGCTTTGTCTTCGACAAGAATATTCACTTGAGGGCGGCACGGTGGCGCTGCAGGCCTCATAGCAAGAAGGTCCCAGGTTCGATTCCCCGCTCGCGTTTGCTTTCTGCGTGGAATCTGCATGTTCTCCCCGTATCCGCGGAGGTTTTCGCCGGCCACTCCGGTTTCCTCCCACCCTTCAAAAGTCATGCTGCTGCCTAGGCTGGTTCGCCTACTAAGTAAATTGCTCTGAAGAGCAAGCATCAGAGCTACATAGCTCAACGGTTCCTTCCAGCTTAAATAAAAAACCGATATAAAGAAAACTAACGTCCTTCCCAGGGGCTGTGGCTGGGAAAGACGCGGCCTCGCTCAGATATCCAAGCAGTCTGCCGCAACTACAACATGACAACACGTAGCGCAAAATCCTAATTACTGTCTTACCTCACATTCGTATCATAGGAAAAAAATACCGCCTTGAGGCGAGGCTGCCTGTGTTGACGCCGAGCGAACACGATTAGCGATAATGAACCGCTCTTCCAGAGATGTGGACTTTGCAGTAGAGGCCACACGACACGGCCACTGGGGAGTGGCACAGGGGTGTGACATCACGTGTGGCGTCAACATCTCCTGGAGGGGTTGTTGCCATAATGATGTCTCGACATGATGGCAAGGACATTCTCTTCATTACCCCTCTGCACAGTCCCCTGGCAAAAGCACTCAAGTAACCTGCGCCACTTCGCACCGCTAATTTCCACAAACGCCGCATCTCGTCTCGTGCGTGTGCTGTGGACATATTTCCTTCCGACTGTTAGAATGGAGAATGAAAAATATTCATATATGGCGATACGTCGCTCGTAAGGTGCTTATCCCACACTTTGAACTGAAAGTTAAATATTTGAGATCGTGAACTGTGAGTCAGGTCGCGCAGAAAGAGGATCACGTTGATTCGTGAACATTGGCAGGGTTAATGCCATCTTTCAAACCGTTAAGATAAATAAATGGGGCTTGGGCTGGAAACGTCACTGGAAGGGATGACAACTGATGGTCAAGACGAATGATGGTTGCTTTTAAAAGCTATTCTTTCTGGATAGCCGTGTCAAGCCCTCTCTATCTCTCCCTCGCAACGTTTCGCCTCCCACGATGGAGGTATCTTCAGGCGTTGATTTCCGAGTGTGGGTGAGGTTGCATGTGTTGAATGTGTTGAAACGTCGCGAGGCAGACAGAGCGAGCGCTCGACACGGCTATCCCAAAAGAACAGCCTGCACAAGGAACCATCATGAATCGAGCCGTGAAAACCTACATCAGGTCAAGACTAATGACGGAGTGGCAGTCGTCATGGAATTGAGCGCATCTCTGAGGCTGTTGACCGTGGCAATGGAGCGATGAAATCGGATCGTGCACAGGCTCTATGTGCCTTATTAAATCTCAGGACCGTGATGGACAGTGGCTACGGTTCTCTGGAAGGCCCCTATCCAGCAGTAAATTGACTTTGGCTGATAATGACAGTGAACTGTGGACGTTCCTTAAAAGACAGAATCAAAACCTAACGTACGCAATGGCCACGTGGTTTTGTTTACAAAACTAAGCACAGACAGGCGTTCGGAACATATCGAGCCTTTAAAGTGCATTGCAGTTGTTCTCAAGCCAAGTGGAGCATTCCATGTCCCCTGCATACAGGCTGTATCCATACAAGCAACAACAACCCGAAAAACGGTGGCTATGCCATCGTCTGCGAAAACAGCAATGCGGCTCACGTCACTTTGCAAAACAGCCATAACACCGTGTCCAGACGCGGGCACAACGGATCACGCTAATTCTGCTACCAGCAGTGAATCGGCCCAGACGCTTACTCCCCTTGATGCGTAAGAGGATTGTCGACGACGCTAATCTAGCGCGAGCGAGGATCTTAGCACGCCACGCACCCTTACAGGCTCCTTGCACAGTCCCGTACTGTACCGTTCCATCTGCCGGGAGGGAGCCTCATGGCACGAGTGAGAACACTGGTTGGAATGTGCAGAGCCGCTTTGTCAATCCGCTGCTGGATGACGAGGGCCTTCCTTACGCCTATGCAGGTTGTGGGTGTCATTTGACCGTACTTCGCAGGGTACTGGGGGCAATTTAGAAAGGCCAATTAACCTTGGCAGCATGTCTATGGACTTAGGGATGAAACTGCAGTATCCGGAAAAAATCCACGCAGACACGCGAGAACATCCAGACTCTAAACAGAAAGGCGCCTGAACTGGGACTTGAACTCGGGGGCTTCTTGCTTTAAGGCGGCAGCACAATTCACTGCGCTATCCGCCAGTGCCAAAAGTCCACTTGAAGGGTGGAATGTGCATTAAAACTCACGCATGAAAATGCCAATGAGTTCAAGCAACTCAGCTATAACCAACACCAGAGGGGAGGTCAGCCATCTGTTGGGCAGATAATGATTGCCAAGTGAAATAAAAGTGAAGAGAGATTAATCGGAGACAGCCCTGTTGAATAAAAGACATCTAACAGGCAAATATCTTCTCCAGGCAGGTATTGCCATCACCAGCATTGCCGAACAACAGATAGTCAAGCGTAATTTCAAGCACATGTTGAGATGAGACACGTTTTTAGTAAGCAATAAGGAGCGCTGTGCTTTTCGTCCCGTTTTCAAAACATTAAATTAACACCCCCACACACTGTTTTTGCAACCACAACAAAAATCTGAATAGCTGCATTTGGCCCTCGTGTCTCATACACCGTATAAGGGCACTACATATTTATCTACAGTGCTCTTGTTAAACCGCTGCTGGATAAATGCCTGCCCACACACAGTTGTTGGTCCTGGGGGTTGTTTAACCATACTTATGGTCATTTTGGGTTGGTGAATCGAGGTAGAAACAGCTGGAGTGATTAAATATGACTCTGTGGTGATGTTTGCGAACACGAGCCGCCAGGTTCCTAGCGCAGCGTGCCAACAACAATGCCACCACGCTAGCCACCACTCTACCCCCACAGGGGCACTATAGTGTACGGTAATGTGCAACAATGCACCGATCAATCAATTAAATAATATGTAAGCTCATGGTACACGAGTCAATGTCTTTCTATGTATAAGTTATATTATTTATTATATTAGATGGGTTAACATAACCCCCGTAGCCATAAGGTTAAATAAAATATGTATGCCAACCACTCATATTTTCAAGGTGGCCGACTCTTCACACGGTTTAATACACGTTACAACTCTTACATACAAACCCTAAATATGTTTGCCCATGTGTGTCAAGTACAATGTATAACCCAGCCTTGTAAAGTAATGTTAAGCCGTAATAACGTCCACAAGCCACGTGACAGTTCACACAGCAGGTGCATAATGCATAGGCGCGGGCGTGTAGCGTTACAAAGCGCACGTCTGCGGCACAGAGGAAATCATTACGTGACAGTCTTGCATTCAATATGAGCGCACCAACTTCTAACTTCACATATTGCCCCAATTGAGCAGCGCGTAGGCTGCCAGCCCAATGGGAGCCCCGAGGAGAAATTAAATTTGGGGTGGCAGGGTGACAGTGCTATTTAAATGAATAAAATCCGAGTGAGATGAAAGGGGATATATATATGTAGTGCGACAAGAGAAATTCAAACACAAGTAATGATGTGGGGACAGAGGGATCCAGACTGGCGAGCGTTTGTCTTTAATGTTACTTAGGCTCCTCGTGTTTCATGGGAATGTATTGTGAGATGATAATTTGCACACGACCATTTTTAGCAATCTGGCGCACCCAACCCCTTGAGCTGCCGTTTTGCTTTTGTTTGCTTATGCCGAGCGCCTTCGCTGCCCGTTAGCCTTCGATTGGAAAAGAGATACAAGGCGGCCGCAAGACGCCGAGTCTCGGTGGTTGGATCGCCGCCAAACCACGCAGGAAACCTGAGTGGCCGCGGTTGCATAGCGACTGGCCACAGGGTGAGCCTCGAGACCATCGCAACACAGCGGGTCTCCCACCAAGGTGGCCTGCCGCGTTCGCCAATTTATCGCCACCCCAGTGTCTCTCGGCACCCGGTGTCTCTTGGAAGAGAGTCCAGCGAGAGGCGCGCAGAGGACACAAATTGTTCATTAGCAGCGGATGACGGCACGCGGCGTTTTGGTCGAGTTGTTGCCTGCGGATTTTGTTTGGTCATTTAAGATGACAAATGTTGACTGAATTGAGGGTCCGGTTGTTAATTTGCTTTTTAGGTTAATCGGTATTTAAATTATCATTAAAATTTAAACATGCTGACAAAATTAAATTCACAGATTAAAACTAAAATTCCACGGCTTGTCAACGAGATGAAGACAAGAGACTAATGAGCTCACGAAATTAGCTCTGGCCACGAATGAAGGCGCACTGTACGAGACGTTAGTTTCTGTATGTGTACTTGTGTACATGCAGCTTGGTGAACAGGTCTGGAGAGAGGATCTAGACGAATAACGATCCAAATACCCTCCGACTAAAGGAGGGTTGGCGTCAGGACAGGCATCCATCCATCCATTTTCAGCAACCGCTTAATCCTGTACAGGGTTGCGGTAAGCCGGAGCCTATCCCGGCAGACACAGGGCGCTAGGCAGGGGTATTCCGTGGATGGGACGCCAGTCCATCGCAGGGCACCTGGGGCAATTTACTCAGGAGGCCAATTAACCTGGCAGCATGTCTTTGGACGGTGGGAGGAAACCGGAGTTCCCCGCGAAAACCCACACGGACACGGGGAGAACATGCAAACTCCACACAGAAAGGCCCCCGAGCCGGGATTCGAACCCACGGCCTTCTTGCTGTGAGGCGGCAGCGCTACTCACCGCGCCGCCGTGCCGCCCCAACAAACATCTATCTATCTATATCTGTCTGGCGCGGCCATCACCGCCAGCGTGCGCTGGGCCGGCCGCGCGAGCAAGCTCTCTCACCGCCACGATCTGCTGCAGGAGCCGCTGGTTCTGCTCGCTGAGCTCGCGGAGCGCCCGCGACTTCTCGCGCTCCGTCTCCAGGCTGCCCTGCTGCTTCCTGTCCAGCTCCCGGCGCACGTGGGCCAGCTCGGCCTCCAGCTCGGCGACGCGGCCCTCCCACTCGCTCTCGCGGGCCTCCAGCCGCCTCACCGCGCCGTGCCGCTCCTGCTCCACGCGCTGTGTGGGTGGGGGGGTCGGGAGGTCATCAACGGGGGTCACTCAGCGCGACGATTAAAGAACGGCGCGCGGGATGTTTCATCAGAAACCGCTTAATCCTGTAGAGGGTCGCGGTGAGCCGAAGCCTATCCCGGCAGACACAGGGCGCAAGGTTGGGATATACCGATGATTGGACGCCAGTCCATCGCAGGGCACTGAGGGCAATTTAGTCTGCGAGCCGATTAGCCCATGCGGCAGCATGTCTTTGGACCGTGGGAGGAAACCGGAGTGCCCGGCGAAATCCCACGCGGACGCGGGGAGAACATGCGAAATCTACACGGAGAGGCACCCCGAGCCGAGATTCGAACCCGGGGCCGTCTTGCTGTGAGGCGGCAGCGTTACTCACCGCACCACCCTGCCGCTCTGGGATGTTTCAAATCAATCCAATGAGCAGTGCGCACCAAACCGGCACCAAATCGGTGATAGATGAAACGACAACACCCCTCGTTCCATGAATGCTTATTCAAAGAGCTGAATTCAGTTTTTGAAGAAGCTCGCATTTTGTGGTGTTGTTAAACAGCGGACATTGTACTGAACACGTGGTACAAAACCAAAAAGCCTTCTAAGAGCCACAATTACAGAACGTCTCCCGGATTTACCATCCAATTTAAAATACAGTACAAGAATAACAATAAAACCTCCTACGGCAATTGAAAGACCAAATGACACAATTGTTGACCCCCACAAAACATATCCAACATGCAAATAAGACACAAACGTATACGTCCACAAGTTGCGTTTCGAAGATAGAGTAATTTTGGATAGGTTACATGTCACGGATTATATCCAATTACAGGCGGTTTAAATCATGAACAAACTGTAAAACAAGCCTATCCTTCTCGACTGGATTCCCCCACCTCTATCCACACCCTCCACTGGTTTCCGATTGCCTGCGTCGGTTGTCCACCGTGTCTCCCGTCGTTCCCTCGTCGCCCTGCACCACAGCTCGCGGCAGAACTCTGCCCAAAGTGCTATTCACAACCTCCTCCTCTCTCGAATAAGGACTGGGAATATAACACAAAGGCTTTCGTGACCAATGTTATCCATAGTACGGCTCTTTTTATGGGTTAGGTCACGTAAAAATAATAAGTGTCGTAAACCTGCCTCCACCTGACACGGCCAATTAGTAAGGTTTGTCAAGTGAACACAACGTGACAATTCTTTGGCTCTGTCAGGTGGACACGAGTGTACGAGACTTATTATTTTAGCATGACCTAACAGATAAAAAGAGCCATACTTAAGGAGTGGGAACAGAACTGCAAAACGTCGTGTCCCCGTGGCAGCCACAGCCATCTTGAACATTATTATATCGCTGCACCTTCGCAGCTTTTAATCAACACTGACTTTTAAGAGACACTTAGGGAGCCCCACCTCCTCTACCTGGCTCTTGAGCGACACTCCACGCCTGAAGAGTGACGGTCATTTGTGTCCATGAAATATTGAGTGCGTAATAAATTGGATTCTTGTTATTATTGATCTGGAAAGTGCCATCTCAAAGTGGTAGCCATTAAAGAAAATATAATGGTATGGTGTGAAAAGGTAACGTGTACATCGCACGAAGTACTGTACATTTTATAAAGAACACTTAGGTCTGTAATACAGTAGACCTGGGATGTTGATTTGTGTGATGATGACAAGTCTCAATTCCGGCCTGCCCAGTCATTAGATCATGTTTACACGGTACTCAATGTTGGCTCGATACGCAGCAGTCGTTAACCACTTTTTCAGTGTTGGTGATGATCCCTCTGTAGGTGCATTTGTTAACAGAGTAAACACCCACACACAGGAGGAAATAAGTAGGCAGCTCCGACCCAAAAATGCCCAGCTCATTAGTCAAAGGAAGGACTGAACGCACCAAGCAAAACGTGTGTCATCCAGTCGCCACGACGGAAAACAAACCCGATCTATGTACCCTGCCTCTTACACACACGTCACCCACACACTAGAAACACAACAAGATCAATTGACAGGTGATGCGGGTTTCCTTTAAAATTTAAATCGAACGTTCAAAAAGTACTCTAATGTGTTGAAATATGTTTTGGAGAGTTTTTAAGTTATGAATCCTGGGTACTTAACTAACCCGCACTTATCAGCATGGTAAAGTGTGGTCAAACAGCCCCACAACCACCCCTGCATGAGGAGGCCTTAATGCAGTAGTGTACTGACAAAGGGCTGAATATTGTTTAAGTTTAGTTGTATTTATAACAGTTATCTATGCTGCAAGTTAACGTTTCTGCTTTGCGGTTAAGAGCTCACTAATCTAGTTGCAATTTCTATTAAAAAGCAGGAATTTTTTTTTACAATACTTTATCTTCAACTGGCAAAAACCTGATGGTCAAAGTGGGTTGGTGAAGGTGGTGGCTGGTAGGCCCTGGGACATATAATTGCCTGACTATGCTGGCAGAAAATCGAACTCGTGTTGCCGGGTTTATAGGGCAGTGTGTTAACCACCGTGCCACGGCTCCACTCCGCATGATAATAACCAGCGACATATACACGTATCTCCTTGTCAAGATGTCAGTCCCCCTCGTGTAAAATGAAACTGCACAGCCACTCCTGCATGAACGGGCACGGGCATATCCGAGGGTTCTTAGGAATGGTTAAAGATTATTTCCCAGCAATACTAAGGACCTTTCAGAGGAAATGTTTGGCTTTGACGTGACTGGGATATAAACCATAACACTCAACGACACTCGCACCCTGGTACGAACAACGTGCCCATAACGTAACACTTTGAATGTGGACAGCACATTGCATATACCCGTACTGTCTGGAATATAAGACCCACTCCAGCCACTCCCATTCCCCCGGAATTTTAAATCGACGATTGTAGGTGTGTATTATAATCTGGTGTGTATGACCAGATTTGTACACTTTATTCGCACCTGCCAAAAGTTTGGTATTCATCCTACATTCATTACCAATAATCGTTGAATGCTGTTGAGGATGGTGGTGAGCCAGAGCCTATCCCGGCAGACACAAAGCAAGGCTGTACCTAGGATAGGATGCCAGTCCATCACAGTGCACCAGGGTCAATTTAATCAGGGCAATTTACCTAGGCAGCATGTCTTTGGTCTGTGGGAGGAAACCGCTGCCCTGGTTTAGGAAAAAAAGTTACATTGTGCTCATGTACACCTGTGCGTTTGCATGTAGAGTATAGTACTGTATAATATCACGTATGTACAATGTATGCATCTAGCTTGCAGTACGTAAAGGATATACGGCCATCATCAGCATTGAATTATCCGCTGCTGGACGAAGCTCTCCCCAAACGGTCGCAATTCGTTAGTCGCACAAATTACCAATCCATCTAGCTCCCGCACACAAGTGGAACATATCACTCCATCTCCTCGGTAAGCAACCTCTAGGCATGTTCCCCACTTTGGCTCCCACTCTGTCCTTCGTAATGGTCACCTGCCATCATCCCGTCTAGCGATGTGTCCTGTCTAAACCCACTTACTTTCATACCAGTCAATGATTGATGTGTTTCACTTGTCTCTGCTTGCTAAACCCCATGTTCATCTTTCTGTGTCTCAGTACAGGTTTTAGGTGCAATATTTCAAACGTGGACATTCCATCTAGGTCAGTGGTTCGTAACCTTTACTGCAGCCTGCTGGTTCTCAACATGTGTTCCCGCACCCCTTTTTAATAGAAACGTATATAGTTCAATACGTTGATAATTGAAGAAATAAAAAAATCTGGCATGTCTCGCACCCCCAGCAAGGGCATCTTGCACCCCCAGTGGGTGCGTGCGCCCCAGGTTAAAAAACACCGATCTAGGGTACGTGGCTATTGCAGTAAAGTATTACTATCATGTAGAAAGAAACGGTCCTCTTCCATACAACTGTGCACTATTGACAGTAGGCACATTGTGCGGCAGTCCGTCTAAAATTACAAGCACTGTATTACAATACACACAAGACAAAAAGGGTGCACGTGACACAGCAGAGATAACATTCACAGCGAGACGTAAAGTTGGACACTTTTAAAGCGCCTACGTCACAAACAAAAATCTGTACATTTAAAGTAGACAACTCGCACATCTAAAAATACGGAGTGTATTCAATATGGAAATAGTTACAGAATTTGGAACTTCTTGGAATCAGCCGAAGGATAATATGCACACTAAAGGACCACCAATGGCGGAGATAGAGCGATGGATGTGATGAGTTCATGAAACGGGTGGCAGGGATGGCAATGTAATCGGGAGGCCTTCATCCAGCAGTGGATACACGATGGCTCTTGATGATGATGATGATGAATACGGCATTACAACTTAGGTCATAAGCATAAACACCACTCGCATAATAGTCTAAGGGGCGCGCTTATCTCGGTCCTGAGTCAGGGGTGGAAATGCAAAGTTCATGTGACGGTACGCTATGCACCCAATCATGTCAGATATCAGAAGCTAATCAGGGTTGGGTTTCGATGGTGCTCAGACGGGCGACCTCCATGGAAAAATACAGGTGTTATAGGCTGCTGTAGAAAGACTGTTGGAGTTGACCCTGACTTGGACATGAACTAAAATCATAACGATATTGAACCCTTTTAGCTTACTCACTCAGCTACGTCCAGTACAGTATATCGAAAACCTTTGCACATTAAATACTTAACAGCGAGATATCCAACCCCTTGTTAAAGGTTGTTTGTTTCTTTCTATACACACAAACACATCCCAATACAGACAGGAATCTGTATTTTAAGGCGCGATCAATTCCTTGATCTTGTGAACTCAGTGTAAGACTTTTCAGTAAGCAACATACACATTGGTGGCACAGTTACCTCCATCCTCTGGCACAGTTCGACCTCCTGGATCTGCTTGGCCGTGCGAAGTTCCTCGTTGCTCTCCAGCAGAGCTTTCCCCAGCTCAGCAGCCATCATCAACTCCGAGTCCTTCTGGCGAAGCATCTCCAAGAGACCTTGCTCGCTGTAGTCGCTCTCCTGATCCTGCTGATGCCGATGATGTTGACGCTGGCGGCCATCGTTGGCTTCGTCTCTCTGCGGAGGAGCCGTGGTCTCTGCCATGCCGGCTAGAGTAGGGCTTTATTCAATAAGTCCACGCCGGTGTAGAATCGTACAAAGAATGTGCCGTTTGTAATAACCTTAGCCTAACGCGCGTGATTCAATGCGCGCTCAAATAACTTGACCACACCTGCGTCTGTTCGCAGGCTATCGTTGAAAGCAAAACAAAAAAAAATACTCTACCGCCACTCAAACAATCAACGCCCTATCAGCGGCGCGTCCACCCAACCTGAATCAAACTGCGAAACAACCAAAACGCGGGCGCGTCTCCTGCTGCTGCTGCTACACTAGCGGACTTGTCGAATATCGAACGAACGATACAGCGCCGTTCTTCAAGGACGAAGGAGGAGGACTTCGAACACCGCCAGGCTCCGGAGGAGTTGTGAGAGCGAGCGCTGGCGTTGGCAAAAGTGAAGCTGGCCCCGTGGCACCGACACACGACCCCCGGTGTCGGGGATAATGAACGCCGAGCGAGACGCGATCGCGTCACGTTCCCCACCAGCCCGGGACGATAAGGGGAAAAGAAAAAAAAACCCAGACTTGTTCCGCCGGAATAATTACTGCTGCCGCTGCTCCTACCGCTGTTATTATTGTTGTTAGTGTGCCCGCCTTACAAATGAGCAGCCCTCCCTTATCCTCTGGCGCATTCGGAGGACGACGTGAAATAGAATACAGCTACGCGGGCTGCATTGAGTTCGGTATGGAGCTGTCTTCGCGTTAAGAAGGTGCTGGTCTTGCTAGTTTGTGTGCGTGTGTTTTTTTTAAGTGTCACGTCTCTCTCTTATAGCGGGGGAGGTTACGCAGCCTACCTACCTATGCTGCCGGCAACTTACGCGAGTGCAGTTCACACCCCGGCCTGCCCCAGGGGCCAGCAAGCCTCTCCACACACAAAGATAAAGATCCCCCGTATAGCCTTAACGGACTGTTGGGGCAAGTACGATTAGCGAGCACCGCGTCCGACCGCCTCCCCTAGTGCTAACGATTACACACCGCACCAGGTACTAGGGGAGACCCGGGCAGGACCGGTTCAGAAACAACTCACCGATGTCAGCCGTGAGTAGGAATCGAACTCTGGCCACGCCGGGTTCGTGTTGCAGCGGGCTAACCACTGAGCCGTCGCCTCCCCCAGTGCTGATGGTTTACACACCGCGCCAGGTAACCCATTTGAGGCTTAGTCTACCTAGGGGAGACCCAGAACCAGCGAAGAAATTCCCCACGTTATCCCGTGAGCGGGGAATCGAACTGCAACGCGCCGGGTTGCAACACACCTTGTGTGTCCCTCGGCCACCGGGCCCACGTCTCGGCCCGGATCGGTCCCCTGCGATTGGTCCGCGGCAAAGCATGCGCGCACAGGTGTGGGGGGGGGTGACATCAACACTGCCGCCTCCCCTCCTCGGCAGCCTTGCGTGCAAAGTTCAGCTTTGTTATGGCAACGAGTCTCCCTCCAGTGTGTCCCCTGCATGTGCGTGCTGCTGTGGGAGCGGTAGTGTAAGTGGTTCGTGCGCTGCGGCTACAAACCCGGGTTCGAGTCCCGCTCACGGCCAGCGCCAGTGATGATTTTGCACTGATGTAGGTTTTCACGGCTCGATTCGTGATGGTTGCTCTGCGGAGCTGTTCTTTCGGGACAGCCGTGTCGAGCGATCTCGATCTATGTCTCTCGCTCGACACGGATATCTCGAAGGAACAGATCTAAAGAGCAAACATCAGTGACGATTTTCTCAACCGGTCCTGGGTCTCCTCCCCTAGGTGGACTTAGCCTCAATTGAGAACATGCTGTGGTGTGTAAACATGGCCACTAGGGAGCCAAAGGCGGTCGGGCGTGGTGCTGGCCACCCACCCCCCCGAGTGCCGTGCTGCCTTTGATAGGTGCTCGCTGACAGCATTTTCCCCAACAGTCTGTTAAAGGCTATACAGGTGTATATAACCTTTGTCTTTTACGTGTGTCTGTGTTATTTTCTAGGTAATTAAGGTCTAAAGATTTGAGAACCAGGCACTAAAAATAGTTCAACACGTAACTTGAAATGGCAGGAGATGACCTATGTTGAAATCGCACCTTTCTTTATGAGCTTACCCCAAAATAAAACAGCGTGTCACGGACGTTATAGGTTATAGTAATCTATATATAAAAAACACATCTTCTAAAAATAAAATTAGAATGTGGGCACTTTGGTATAAACACGTGTTAAATCAGCTCATACAGTGTGTAATAACCACTTATCCCAACCATGCTGTTTCACTTTTTGTCTTAAACTCCAAAACAGCGTACTGCAATACTAATTATCTGTAAAAGTCTCACCGAGTTTCAAGTCTCTTCTTTAGAAGTGCCCTGCTAAATTAGGATGTTTTACCAATGCCATGAATAAGTGAGTATTTGGCTTCCCGTGGTAGGAAATATAACTCCGGAGAAACCCCACCAAACAACAAGCGACAGGATGACACTCAGCACTGCCATCTCCTGTCCTCACCTCGCAGTCTTGCCCCTATTTTTTCTTACTTTTCCATCCATTGTCATAAACCGCTTAATCCTGTACAGGGTCGCAGTGAGCCGGAGCCTCTCCGGGCAGAAACAGGGCGCAAGACAGGGCTATACCCATGATGGGACGCCAGTCTATCACAGGGCACCGGGGGCAATTTAGTGCGCAGGGCAATTAACCTATGCGGCAGCATGTCTTTGGACTGTGGGAGGAAACCGGAGTGCCCGGTGAAAACCCACGCGGACAAGGAGAGAACATGAAAACTCCACACAGAAAGACACCCGAGCCTGAAATGTATTTTAAAAAGACCACTACCTATTTGCATAAAGCCGTGTTGTGATGGAAAGCACTGTGCTGTGTAGTGGTTAATGAGCTTCACACGCCCTTTGCTAAAAATAGGGTTGAGGAAGAGTTCAATTGACTGTGGCGCCATGTTTACAATACGTATGTATGTGTACCCTATCTCATACGTCAGTTGAAGGCAGTTGCTGTTTCCAGTTATCCGCGTTACTGTGCAGCGTCACCCTCACGTTTTGTATAAACACTCTACGGAAAGTTACAAGTGCACTTACAATGTTCGTAAAGCTGTCTACCAAAGGGTGGGCGAGAAGTCCCATAACCTAATTTCCTCCTTGAGTCCAGTGGAACGTTTAGGCTTCGGGTATGGACAATCAATGTAACCCATCCATCCATTGGCAGAAACAGCTTAATCCTGTACAGGGTCGCAGTGAGCCGGAGCCTATCCCGGCAGACACAGGGCGCAAGGCAGGGCTATACCCATGATGGGACCCCAGTCCCACCGGGCGCAATTGGTGCACAAGCACAAATAACCTAAACAAACCCCAACACGTTCGTCACTAACACTGTCCTAACAATCAATGAATAAATGCTTATTTGTTACACGGAAAGTTCCTGGTCTGCGATGGACTGGCGTCCCATCCTCGGTGTTCACCCTGCCTTGCGCCCTGTGTCTGCCGGGATAGGCTCCGGCTCACTGCGACCCTGTACAGGATTAAGCGGTTTCTGAAAATGTATGTATGGAAAGTTCCTGGAAAGAATACAATAATAATAATAGCATTTTATATAGTGCCTTTCACCCGAGGGTCACAAAGCGCTGCACAACAGCCACGAAGAGAACGGCATGTCAACAACAAAAGAAAAAAACAACCAGTAAAAAAACAAAAAAAACCAACCAATACGCGAGGTTTCCGGCAGTAGCCATTCTTCACAACACATCATCCTATACAAATGAATCACCCAGCATGCGTGCATTAAACACGAGTTTCTGCAGCAATAACGCAGCCACGGCGTGGCGTGGTGTGGCTTGGCGTGGCGTTTCCAGATGTCCACCAGATGGCAGGGCGTCTCACCCGTCCGGCTCGTCCTACTTGATTGTCCAGGGGGCTTTAATTTCCTACAGGAGTGCAGACTGATCGCTTCTCAACTCCCAGAGTACAGCTGATGGCTGGGGTTGTTGAATCGCATGGAAATGCTGATGGGGTCACTTTAGGCAAACGGGCAAACTTCGTAAATTATGTGAGGGCTTTAAGCAATCGATACGGCTTGGCAAGCTAGACTATGGGGCTGTCTGGAGAAGTCTGCCAGTGCTTTATAGGCTGAACACACTTCGGCAGGTGGGTCTGGTGATTTGGAGTAAGCTTTCAATTAATTTGTACGATAGCTAATATATACTGTAGACCATTTAAACATATTTATATAACCGCATGGCTTTTGTAAATACACAGATAGTTGGCAGCAAATGGATTTCATATGCGAAACACATAGGCTTATAGACTACACGGTAAATGAGTTGGTGATTGGAACAGTTATGCATGCTACTTTGGGTTCATTACTGTGGAATAAACGCAAATGTGATTTTGTCATATGGTGGTTCTTTGAGCATCTCACCGCGTTGGTTAGTGCGAGTTAATGAAAATATATAATGGTATTAAATTCACGTATCAATGTTAAACGTTTTCTTGTAATATTTTATAAATGTTGCTTATTCCGAATCAAACATACAGTTGACGTTTTCAAGTTTTTGAAGCCAAATGCTTTCATATGAAATTGATGTAATAGAGCTCCACGTGCATTTCTACATTGTAAATAGGATCTTTTAATCTTCTTCTTTGCAATTCTTCGAAGCACGATGGTTAGCCTCTGGACATCGTTGTCTTTCAGCGAGGCCGAGGATGTTTTAATGTAGAAGCCGTATCTTTGCTCACCGTACACACAATTTCCATTGTATCAGTTAGTGGGCTGAGGGGTCGGGGTTCGGAGGTCAGGTCATGTTACCGGTTGGAGGAGGGGCGCATCATGTCTGCGTCTCCAAGCCAAAATTGTTTCCCTCCCATGAGTCCCACCAGATGGATTACTCTTTCATTGTGGCGCATCCACGTCATTCTATTGCTGGATGAGGGTCTCTCCACGCCAAATATCCTCGAAGAAGCCTATACCACCTGTTATGCTTGGTGGTCGCCCATACTTTCGAGATATGACAAGCTTATGTGCATTCTGGATGATTTGGTTCATTTTTTTAATTTCCATCCATCCATTTTGACTCCCACGGACCGGTAGAGTGACCGTATCACTGCAGACGCTGATCTAACCCGCTGGCCAACCTCACGTTCCCGCTTATTTGTTGCAATAATAAACATCTTCCCCCCTCCCATCTCTTTATCTCCACCACCTCTTCTCTCCTCCACCACCTCCTCCTTCACCTCTCTCCTCCGTCTGCCTAAAGCGGATGGGCATTAATAACGCCACCTCCAAAATGTGTCTGCAAATCTTTACCACCTCTGATACGTTCTGGATTCATAAAACATCTTAAAGCAACCGTATCTGAAATTCTTTACAATTAAATATTGACGTAGTTGATTATCTATTTCACCTTACACATACCCTCACATTTGCATCAGGTGCCATGGGTTGCCTGCTGTGCCAAGCTAGGTGCATGTGGAGGGCACGGGACAGACCCAGATGCAATCGGCCGCTGGGAGCGGCCATTTTTATGAAACGCTAGCAATCGATCTAGGCAGCAGTCGATTCGCACCACCTATCCGAATCGAGTTTAATCCAACGTACTGACGTTTACCGGTAAAAATATTCTTTTTATTTTTGTATTTGGTCACTTACGTGCAATACGGTGTAAATGGGGATGTTTTGATTTAGTTTGTTATTTTATATTTCTGTCAATTCGCGTGTTTATATCGAATCCCAACATCGATTCCCTCAACCGTTTGTGTCTGTACGGGAATCGGTTCCCGCCCTGCTAGAAATCGATCCCCGCCCTGCTAGGAATCGATCCACGCGGCAGTCGATTCCACTACAGATTCGAATCGAGCGTTTAATCGAGCGTACTGATTTTTACGTATAAAAATATAATTTTTAAAGTTTGTCCTCGGTCACTTACGTGCAATGCGGTGTAAATGGTGGTGTTTTGATTTAGTTTGCATAGTTTTTTAGTTT
>JAZEWU010000010.1:2503293-2577584 GCA_036362915.1 Geotria australis
CAGTCTCGACTCCTCAGGCTACATCCGGGTCTGTAGTGGAACCGGATCCCACCACGACTATCCCGGCAAAATACTCACCGGCAATAAAATGCAACAATCATGAATCTAGCCGTGAAAACCTACATCGGTCAGTATATTGTCAATGAGTATACAGTTAGTGGGTATATGGGTATACTGCCGGTGAGTATATTGCCAGTATGTAGCTCGCACCTGTGTGGTGGTCCGTGTTGCAAGGGCTCGGGAATTGACCTGCTCGGTAACTCGAGTGCGGTCATGCACGGCGGCCCCGTCTTTTCGCCCCTGTATAGCCGTGACAGACTGCAGGGGCAAGTGCCGTTAGCGAGCACCTATGAAGTTCGACATGGCACACGAAGGGGTGGGTAGCCAGCACCACGACCGGCCGCCTTTGTCTCCCTAGTGTCTCCCTACTCACCGCACCAGGTACTCATTTGAGGCTGAGTCGACCTAGAGGAGGCCCGGGACCGGTTCAGAGAATCGTCACCGGTGTTGGCCGTGAGCGGGATTCGAACTCGGGTCGCCAGATTTGTAGCCCAGCGCGCTAACCACTGAGCGACCGCTTCCCACAAATATCTAAACATCCGCTGACACCCCCTTACCCCACGTGGCAAGTTCGACCACTTTCGCCCCACCCGCTGGTTCAGTGTCGTGCTCGGTGATTGGCTCGAACTTCACCCAAGCGCCGCGCAATTCCATTCGCCGTCCAATGGGCTGCGTCCAGGGGCGGGGCGTCCGTTTGAAAACTAAATTTGAAAATCGAGTGACGGAGCGAGGGCTTCGTGATCGCGACTTAGCGATTAACGATGGGCTCGTCTTGTTTTTAATCTCTAAATTCTTACGTGTTTTAATAAGGTCGTGTGTACCGTTGGTTCGCTAGGCTGAAGACGCGCTTCTGAACGGTAACGAGTTTACATTTATCTTTGTTTAGTGTGTGTGTTGTGGTTGTTGGCCTGGCACAGGCACCGTGGTGACGTCACCGCCACTTAGTGGCGAATGGCGGTCGTTTAGGAGAGTTGTATTAATGTGATTCCTGTTAATGCTTTGAATGTGATTAGTAGCTAAGGTAATGCTGTGTTTGCTAAGCACATGTTCCGTAACTATGTTGCAGTGAACCGCATATGTTGGGGTTTAACGATTTGCTATTGTTGAGTACTGTAAATTATGGGGTGGAGGGATGGCGCAGTGGTTAGGGCACTGCTCAATACGAACACCGCTGTCTGAATTGTATTCCTGGCCACAGCTACATCACATGGCCGCCGCGGGATATTCCGAATTAAATGTTCAGTATTTTCTGACTTCGGGCGCCGTGGAATCACAGTGCAACATGACCTACTGTAGGTAAATCTAAAGGTACAGCGGTGCAAATTCTTGGCAAGTGCTGGCCAAAGCACACCCACGAGAGGGAAGCTCTAGACATCCTCTGGACCAGTGGTTCACAGCATAAACATACCCAGTGAGCTTGCAAGCTTTTTACGGGATTACTGCGACACAAACATGCACATTGACAAAAATATAAAAATCACAAATTAAGCAAACAAAAATATTTACATACAGCATTGCACATAAACAAACCAACAAAAAAACACAGCCATACATTGCGATGGGAAAAACTAAAACAGATCATAGGTAGCCCATCGACTGGATGTGGTGTGCCCATTTATACTGCTGGGTGGACAGGAGCTGGGGAGATTTCAGAATCTTTGCCCGTTGTACTTATTTCTGCCACAAGCAGCTTGCTTATTGTGTTGTTTTATTTCCTTTCCCCAAGCGCCCCCGGGTTATAAGTTGTGGAAGGAAAAGCTGAAGCGGCGAGATGATGAAATTTAAGCGAGGCTGGAAGGGAAGTGCGGACTCCCCTGGCACAGAACCCATCTCAAGCCGTTTCCTGCGCCTGAATCAGCTCTTTCAGGTAATTGCTTCGGTTCTTCAAATGCACGAGAGCACTGAAAAACATGTTTTGTTGGCATATTTATAAAATTGCAAGTTAATTTATTTTAACAGTGCACTAATTACATAAACAATAAATCTTAGCTTGCAATTCGGTATTTCTCAATATCCGGACACCAGCTTTTCCTCACATTTTCACAATATGTTGACACCTGCTTTTCCTGCTGCAATCAATAATTCGCTTTCTGTACAATAAATCAGGGCTTCCTGGAAAAATCCTGATAAACCATAAATCCCTTTGTCCAACAAGTAGGCTTTTGTTAAGAGTGGGGTGATTAATTCAATGGGAAAAAGTGCGTTGTGACGTTCATTGTGCTGCCATCTGTGGGGTGACGGTCCAATAAAACCTATCAAAAGTGGATTGTAAAGGGTCCATTGGTTAGCCTATAATGTGTATGTGGTTTATACACTTTTTCAGTACAACTCGCAATTGTTAGAACACTGCTTGTAATTAATCATTTGGTTTATTGAGATATAAATGTGACTTCAGGTTTGCACTTGCAAACTATACACAGTGCTTGGTAATGGAAAAAAAAACAACCTTTGAACACATTACAATGGCTTGTACAGTACTGCTGTGTAAGGTTTCCGTGGTTGTGCTGTGCAGCTGCCCAATGCGTTTTCGGGTTGTACCTTCATATCCGGAATCTCACTCAAGGTGTGGCCAAGCTTCTTCAAGAATGGAACAAAATGTTATCTTTGAAGAAAACACAATGGAGAGCTTGGGTGCCTTTCTTTGTGGAGTTTGCATGTTTTCCCCGTGTCCGCATTGGTTTTTGCCGGGCATTCCGGTTTTCTCCCACAGTCAATAGACATGCTGCTGCATAGGCCTGTGGACTAAATTGCCGCTGGTGCCCTGTGATGGACTAGCGTCCCATCATGGGTATAGCCCTGCCTTGGGCCCTGTGTCTGCCGGGAAAGACTCCGGCTAACCATAATCTTGTACAGGATTAAGCGCTTTTTGAAAATTAATGGACAATGGAGAGCATTTCAGTATGTATTTGTTTATCCCTGTGCTGTCCTGCCCCCTACAGGGCAAGATTGCTCAGCCAGGACAGCATCGGTACCTGGCCACCCGTGATGGCCTTCTCGACTCACTGCTGGTCCTCTTTGAGGAGTGCAGTGACCCAGGCCTCATGAAGCACAAACACATAGCCAGCTTTGTCAGTAAACGTGAGTCAAAGGCCGTCATGAGGACGTGCATGACTGTATACTAAACGTGTACAGTGTCCCCTCTATTTACGATGGCCTCACAATACAATTTAACAACTTTCTGTTGTCTTGCGATACGGCTGCGCGTGGGTGTGGGTGGCGCAGCAGCCAATCAGCGATGCAAATGCACGCCGCTTGGGCAGCTTCTGAGCCAATAGCAGGAGCAGATTTGGAACATTTTTATTCCACAACCCTCTTAATATTTAAAGTGTACTGTCAAATAACACAACTGTGTTAATTTAGCCCTATATTCATTTTTGTGTGTGTGTCTATGTGATTGGTATGTGTGTCTCTACCTCATAGTGTAACCGTGTCACCTTTAGTCCTTGTATTTGACTGCGTGCAGACCCGTGTGGCTCGGTATATTCGTTGTTTCACTGAGAGACTGATGTGTCCTGTAATGTTATTGGCTAAGGGATTGCAACCTTTTCAACTTTTTACCATCCAATTTGTAAAACACGAAATACTTATCTATACATTTCAACCGGTTTTAAACCGCGACCTGCATCTTCTTTTACGGGTTATAATTCCTGAACAGACAAACAGAAATGCGGATTCTATCTTTCCTCTGAGAAAGAACGACCATTAAAACAAGTTGCTCGCTGCGGCTTTCGGTTTTGAACCTCTCCTCGCACGTTTTAATGCAGATGCCGAGACGGTGTCGGAGCTGCAGGAGCTGCGCGTGACCTCGTCGGACTTTGAGGTTAGAGGCGTGGTGAGCTGCGGCCTCCATTCCGAGGTGCAGGTGGTGCGCGAGAGAGCCACCGGTGACGTGTACGCCATGAAGGTGCTGCAAAAGACCCGGCTCTTACACCAAGATGATGTACGTATAGCGCTTCCTGTTGTTACGGCCTTTTTTTTGGTTATCCGTATCTGTCTATTAATGACCTCAGCTACATTAATAGCAGATACGGATAACCGTTATCCGTATATTCATTCAATCTGCTGAGACCAGCAGATACGGTTATCCGTATATTCATTCAATGTCTTGCATTAAAGGTGGCCCTCTTTGAAGAGGAAAGAGACGTCCTGGCTCGAGCTAGCAGCCCCTGGCTCACACACCTGCAGTACGCCTTCCAGGACGAAGACAACCTATACCTGGTGCGGCTTGTGCCTCTGTCACTTATGGCTGTCATTAAACGAGAATATTTGCTCAGAATACACAACATGACAATAAACGTGAACCAAGAATAAAGTACGTCACACGTTGGACTTGTTGGCGACAGAGTTCATGGCGGATATGTGAAATAGTCAGATTTGTGAATTCCTGTAGAAAATGACAAGTCACACGATGTATTAAAGTAGGTTTTCATGGCTCGATGTATGATAATTTCTCTCAGCAGCCGCTCCTTTGAGATCGCGATTTTTTGTCTCCCACATTTGAGGCTAAGAATAAAGGAGGACCACTCGACAGGGCTATCCCGAAAGAGCAGCTTTTAAGAGCAATTTTCAGTCACACCATGCACACTGGGTGTGGTTGGTTAGTTGGTCAAGGAAAGTTTGTGAAGTTCTCTTGCGGGTCTCTTCCTCCCAACACGTTGGCTGCAGGTGATGGAGTATCACCCAGGCGGCGACCTCCTCGGTCTGCTGGGCCGCTACGAGGACCAGCTAGATGAGAGCATGGTCCGCTTCTACCTGGCCGAACTTGTTCTTGCCACGCAGACCCTGCATCAGATGGGCTACGTACACAGGTGTCTGACGAGCAGTGTGTCTGTCGGTAGACCTGCGTGACCAGTAAAGTTGCGTGTATTACTTTGTCAAAAAGCGGGTGTTGTAAGTTGGTATTTTTAAGTTCAGTCCCACTGTTTGTCTTTTGAAATGAGCATTTTATGAAATTATTGTTCCTGTTTCATAAAATTAAATTGTTATGCAATTTGTTGTCACTGTTATTCGTCTTGATGTATGATGTTAAAAGTGGCATTTGAAAAACGTGCTCTTGTTATTCCAAGTTGTTTACTTAGCTGGAATCCAATAGGTGTCTGTTTATGAATTCGGTTTATGGTACTTCTTTCTTGGAATTTCTTTGGTGTAATGCACTTATTTTTCTGTGCTTGCACATATTATGAAGGACTAAGCATCAGTAAGTGGTTGTGACACATTTAACATGTGAGTCTGTCTCCAGAGATTTGAAGCCTGAAAACATCCTGGTGGACCGTACTGGACACATAAAGTTGGCTGACTTTGGCTCAGCCGCCAAGCTCAATGCAAACAAAATGGTATGTCTACACAGCCTGCTAAGAATAGAGAAAATAAAGACTATCCTAAATAGTTAGCAAAGTGTTTTAACAACCTTCCTGATAACAAAAAACGCTGTAGTTAGAGGAGGTAATTAGAAGGGCAAATACATAATTTCCATTGCCAGTATTTTTTTACGTTTTATTTCGTAGCTTTAATGCTTACATATTGTTTTATAATTACATAGTGACTGGTGTATTAATAACGAATATCAAGGTAATGTTATAAAAACATGAGATAAAATGCTGACATGAAAATTGAACAGTACCCTTGGAGTAACCAATTAAGGATGTGCTCACAGTTGTGCTCCTGATTATTTCCATAGGTGAGCTCAAAGTTACCAGCGGGCTCGCCGGACTATGTGGCACCAGAGGTCCTGAGCAGTGTCAGTGGGAAGGATTCCTATGGACCCGAGTGCGACTGGTGGTCGGTGGGAGTCATTGCTTATGAAATGGTGTATGGAAAGACCCCCTTTGCCGAGGGCATTTCCGCCAAGACCATCAGCAACATCAGAAACTTTCAGGTAGGAAATCAATTTGCTTTTGTTAAGTGGCAAGATTGCAGAATGTTACTCGCGTTCAGTTGCATAGTTTTCTTACTGTCATTACGTGTGCACGTCGGCAAGAGTTGCAAACAGAAGTAATTAACTTTTATCCGGTGAGCACGGTTGGAATAACGTTATGAAGATGCAAAATGATGATACACATAGCAACTTTTGGCTGTAAGCATTCCTGGTAAAATTGAATGACACTGATCCAGAGCTGCGGTGTTTGAAATGTGCAGAAGTTCCTCCGATTTCCATCGGGGCCAGCGGTGAGCGCAGAGTTTCTGGACCTGGTGAAGGGCCTTCTGTGTGGCCGTGTGGACCGCCTTACACCTAACAAGCTGCTATGCCATCCCTTCTTTGCTGGCATCGACTGGAATAACATCCAGCACAGTAAGCAAGCATATGTCTACTATACTGTTCCTGGTCTGGTGAGATGTTCTGAATATGCATGTATGTACGTTTTAATTCGGTCTGCTAATCATGTTTATTTTCCCAGTTTGGAGTATAACCCAGATAGCCAGATTTCACAATCAGCTGCATCATGCTGGCCAATAAAAAAAAATCTCATCTTATTATAATGCAAACCATATGGTTAATCAACAATATTAACGTTAAAGTCCATCAAACCCCGTTTCTGTTATCTGTTTTCATTACGTGATAATTTTCACAAGTTTTGTTAAAGTTCCCTGAAATTATATCCGTTTATTTAATTTGCCAGATTTAGGTAATGTTTCATATTCTTTTGTTATAGTATATCTGTATTTTCATAAGTACGATAGTTGAAAGAAAAACTCCTGGCGAAACAATTTTGCAAAATAGTTAAACGCCGTTTTTATTTACTATAGTAGCTAGACTGGAAATTATCATTCAGCCCAGACAGTTCAGAATGTTCGTTTTTAACATTGCAATAATATATCAGCTGCCAGGCATAAAAATGACGAAATGGGTGAAGAACTTTATGATCCATGATTAATCTGACACCTGAGATGCATGGTAATTTAATCACATTTTAGAGTTCTATGCAATAACATTTTGAGTCTTATGTATGTGGGGGTTACACAATGTGCTATGAACTTAGAGACCTGGGTTTGATTGCTGGTCATGAATAGCAGTGGTGTCTGAACCTGTGCTTAGGTTCACCTAGATTGACTCAAGCTTAAATGAGTACCTGCTATCATGCATGTGCTAAACGAAACATGGTTATGTTTAGATAATTGCAGAAATTATTGAGTAGGCATGTAACGCATTTTGAATATTATTTTCACTAGGTCCATTCTAAGTCTCGAATGTTGTATGCAATTATATACAATAATAAAAAACACTGATGCTCAGATAAGACGATTAATTTCTGAGCACTAGGTTTACACATAGACTGCAGTTACAGATACGATAGTCAGTGAACAAAGAATTGTTTTTCTGCAAATACATTACATGAATGTAATGTTGGATCATTTAGACTCTGGAGTATCAGATTAGAAAGGTTGCAGGGGAAATATTTTTTTTCCTACCAAAATAAATATTTAGTTGGATTTAAATATCATTCAAACTACATGGTACTGTATAAAAAAAACCCGTCAAAACAGTGCAAGCATACACTGAATAATGTTGTATTTACTTAGTTATTAAATATTTATCTGCTAAAAACTAGAGTATTGTTTATCACTAGTAAGAAGGTTTCTCATGTTTGGCCGCAGTGCTTGCGAGTTGCCATGCGAGCGACCAAGTGTAATAATCGGTCCTGACAGAAGCAGCGGGTACAGCATTGTAGCTGTGTTTCTGGGCGGCCGTCACGGACTGTGCCTCCCCATGCACTGCGTTTCCACTGTTACCTCCCTCTGCTTTCTGACCTGTACGAGGTCTTAAATGGTATAGCAGACATTCACTCGTCTGGGCACATCTCTCAAATGTCATGCTCCTTAAAGTTTAATTTGTTTTTCTAAATCAAATTGCTTTGCCATTCTGTAACTCAGCCCACATACGATAGGTTCTTTAGCCATGTAATAGATTTTGCAATCATTTCTATTCTTGTGAAATGTTTGTTGTCGGCCCTGAAAAACATGTAGGCGTACAAATGTTTTTTTACTTTTATGTGTGATTCGGGCATTCATATTAACAGCACTATGCTCGGAATCTGGCAACCTGAGTTTGATTCTCAGCCATAGATAAATGTTCGTGGCGAGTGACATCTGCACTTGTCCTGGGTATCCCCATCAAAACGTCATCAGGTGTTATGCTTCCAACGTGGGAGGTGAAACGTTGTGAGGGAGAGATCGCTTGACACGACATCCCGAAAGAACAGCTCTGAAGAGCAACCATCATGAATCGAGCCGTGAAAACCTACATCGTTATTCTCATGTCTCGAAAGACATCTTGACAGCATGGAAGAGTAGGCCAAATACCATGTAGAGGTACTCTCTTGGGCTTCACCTCGTGAAGGCTTTTCTGGTAGCAGTAACATGAGCAAGAAATTGCATGGCTGCACTTTTACATTTTACCATGTAATATTTCCTTTTTATTATTAGTGTGAATTTATTCTTGGACAGCGTGTTAATTGTTTCACCAATTGGCACACCATTAAGGGAGGTGCGATTCCCAGAGTGAAGGCTAGGCCAGCAGGTATCGTGAAGGCACTGTGAGTTAGGAGACTTGATTTGGGAAGATATTCAACCTGGATGATACAAGTATATGCAGTGGCATATTTCCTTGTGGTGGGGTACATTGTGGGCACACTCAGCTCCGCCAAGATGTTTAGCATGGAAACGTAGGCCAAATATCCTCTAGAGGGCTCTGGTGTTCCCTCTAGCTGTAACCCTTCAACCAGCAGTGGAATTCGCAAATAATTAAATTAGCAGGGCTGCACTGTTTATTACAACACGGCAGATGAAAATAATATTTTTGTACCACATAACCCATGCCCTGCTCCCACCCTATATATCTCGATATGGGAAACTATTTATTTTCCATTTACATCAGATGCATACTGTACAGTACAGTATGCACTTTACATATAGTGAATATATTCGGTACAATAGCCACATAGGCACATACATACACGTGTATATTTGTAATTTATACACAGGCATATGGGAGGGTGTTGTTTTTTTAAAGATTCATATTGATGGAGAATCATGTTTGTGTACGGTCCCCCTAGAGGCAGGGAGCCGGCATGCGTTGAATGCTTTATGTGGCAGAGGGTGCAGGCCGGCGAACATCACAGCTGAGGGTCGTCAGCTCAGTCGCCAAGCTTACCAAAGACTAGGTCTGTAGGCAGTAATTAAAGGTAAAGAGCTATTGGGTCGCCGTTGCTGCTGACGATTCGGCATTTTGGTTGGTGGCTGGGAGCGTGCGTTTTTAAAATGGGAACGTTGAGCCCGTAGCATGCTATGCTTCTGCAGGCCTGTTGAGAGGAGAGAGAGAAAGTAGGCCAGCAATGCTTTCATGAAGGCAGAATTTGAAAAAGAAAATGCGTTGAGCGGATCATGCCTTGGCTGCCCCGGAGGTCTGCGCACACACGCCGGCCTCTAACCAGGTTTGACAGTGCAACGAATTGCTGTTGTCCTGGCAACTAAGCCATTAATAACCGATTACAAGGCTTCACATCCTTATGAAAATAGCTGATTTTGTACATTGCAGTGATGCATGGATAATGGTAATTTTGCAGTAATTTAATGGGTTCTAGGTCAGCACTACAGTGGACTTATTTTAAAATGTCTGGAAACAGAATTTACCCATGTTGCAATTATATGCATTTGATATACTCAAGAATAATTTGTGTGATTAGCACTTAACCGGGTCGTTAGAAAGTGGGGAATGTAATTCGTAAACTGGCTTTATTGTAATTTGTATGGTTTTGCATTGCCTGTTCATTTACTTGGGATCACATTTAACGCAAGTTATTTTTTTCTCATCAGTATACTATATTGTCTTGGCGTATTTAACCAAAGTATCTGCTGCAATAAAAATTCTTCGCAGAAGAGCTCTTCCTCAGACATGTCTTTAAGTGACACTTTACGTTAAGCCATGTATGCCGCTTAAGTGGGTCAAGCGGGGCCGCGGCACTTTACGAATTTAGTCTTAGCAAACGGCTTAATATACAGTTTCTGTTATGTCTAAGCATGAGCAGTCCGAAAAGAGCACGGTGAAGTAGCCAGACAGCGGCGACATTCTTCCGTAGTCGCCAACGCGAGGCACATCCAGACCACTTCACCGCGATGGGGAAAATGCCGTTTGGCTGATGCGTGCTAAGCCTGGCTCGGCGCTGCGTGCGCCCACAGTACGGCGTTCGTGATGGGAAATAGGCTTTGGCTGCCATGCCGTGCAGTCTGAGCCCCGTGCTGGAGCTACAGTGCTGTAATCGGCTGTTCTATCTAGGCCAAGTGAGTCCGGCGCTCATGCACAGGTACGGAGCGCGCGATACTACTGTGTGCCGGTCGCATTCTTGGGATGCGGTGCACTTTTTTTTGCATGTGAAAAAAGAGAATCGGCAATTATATACCTCTTGCCTAAGCAGGTCCACGATACTTCGTAATTGCACAAGGCTGCAATCAGGACAGCGTTCCAGCTGCTCTTTGGGCCGGGCTAGTGGTAATGTATGAGCTGTTGGTTGAGTGTGCTTGGTGACAGCGATATCAGCTATTCTTTGTGTCCGATTTTGCTTGCTTCCCAGCCTGTGTGGCTAGGCACTGTGCTGGGTTGCGAACATACTAACGCACAGCTATAACAGTGTGCTTTGCTGTAGGCAGCAAATCTGCAATATGCCCATATTGCATATTACAGCTGTGTGTACAATATGGCTATTTTAGTGTGTCGGTGTGTGATATTTTTTCTCATGACATTGGTTTTTTTAATCCTTGATTTAAATGCACCGTAATGCCCTTCTACTGTGAAGGATTGGATTAAATATATTATATCCTTTATGTACAGTGCCATTTCAAAGACAAATTATTTCTCATTTGCTGTCGATGTATACACATTCTTCAAGGGTAAGATGTTGCAGATGATCGTTTTGTGTCAATGTATGATTCAATATTATTACTATATTTTACATTATGTACAGTAGCTCCTTACAGTGCATACATTGGTATGATTGTAATATGAATTCAATGTGAATAGGCTAGAAATATATAGTTTTTAACATGCTGCACACCTATGTTATCGTTTACATACAGGGTATTGACATTACATTTTTGTGGTTTATATTTGTGGTTTATTGAGTGCAACATCAATAGAATTCTTGAAAAGGATGATGATTACATGCTGTTATACCATCGCAGTAATGCATAGCACAATGGACAAAAATGTACTTTTATTTCTGAGAAATGCCAGTTTAATTCGTCATAATGCCAGTTGCTTGATGAATACAAGCCTTATCATAAGATGCTTTTCCTTGATGTGATATGAATGTAACATTTTTGTACCAGTGTGTTCCCCTTGGAAAATAAAAACCAACATTACCAATCTCTCACATCTGCATTGCCCCAGAAGCCGATTGTTAACATGTAGGTCCACAGTACAGAAAGTACGTAACATGAACAGTTAAGTGCATGTGCGGTTAAACTGTGATAATAGTACCCCAATGATATTCCTTTCATATTTTACTGCGTGTTGTTCGTCTCGATGTCCGAATTTTCGCTCCACGTGCCGATAGCTTATTCGAAAGTTTCTTTCGGAGCTCAGACATCGTGGAAATAGCAGGCGATACAGTCCAAAAGCACAATAGAGAACTGTGCAGCACAGCTGTAAAAAAAACCCATACTCGATAGTCTAACACTACGTGTTTTTCTCCGTTTTTCTTTGTGCCCTCCCGTACCTGGCAGCGCCTCCCCCCTTCGTGCCACCTCTGCAAGGTGATGACGACACGTCGAACTTTGAGGAGGTGGAGAGGGAGCGCCCAGCTGCCCCACCGACGCCTCGCCAGCTGAGGCAGCCTGGCTTCTCCGGGAACAATCTGCCCTTCATCGGCTTCTCCTACAGCAAGGCCCTGGTTGGCCTT
Source organism: Geotria australis (assembly GCA_036362915.1). Classification (NCBI taxonomy): domain Eukaryota; kingdom Metazoa; phylum Chordata; class Hyperoartia; order Petromyzontiformes; family Geotriidae; genus Geotria; species Geotria australis. The sequence goes on from JAZEWU010000010.1 coordinate 2,515,245, forward strand.
TCACGCACTGAGTGAGTAAGCTTTGACAAATCGCTTACGATTCCTTATTGTCTTTTGGGCCTTTGCCAGTTGCCCACGTTGTGAATTAATAGATGTTTATTTTATCAAGGTTAGCGAGTACAGGCTCAAAGGGCTAAAGCACCAAGCATCAGTAAAAAACGGTAAAACTAATGCTTGTACGGTACTCATGCAGGTATTCAACGGTTTGATGCGTGAAAATTACTCTGCATAGCCATTCTTTCGGGACAGCCCTGTGAAGTGTTCCTTCTCTCTCCTTTATGACATTTCGCCTCCCGTGTTGGAGGCATCATCAGGCGTTCCTGATGAGAATGCATGATGATGCTCCAACGAGCGAGGCAAAACGTCGACAATCGGTAATTATTTATATTCACGTTCAACACTTGTTTACTTTGTTTCCTGCAGGTCTGTTATGTCGGTTTTGGATTCCCCAGCCAAAAACAGTTCCATTGAGAAAAAACTACAAACCAAGAACAAGGAACTCCAGGATGCACAGGATAAATGTCACAAGGTACACCTACACAGCATAGATACACATTTACAACTTGTTGGAACTATTATACAAATAGCGGAAAACGTTAAAAGGTGTGTTGATCTGTGAGAGTAGGAATTGGATAGCTGTACATATATTTTGGGCAAATACTGTTTCTTCGTAGAGACTTTGGTTGAAACATGACCTCTTTCATGGCACATCTTAACATTATTAGCTTACCTCTTTATGAGAATCATTGGCCAGGCTGTGGTTATATACACATAACCACTTCACGTCACTGAATACTGTAGTGTTTTTCTGCTTTCTGCAGAGTGCATGCTGCTATATTTTGCTGCTGTGTCCTCGTGTGTAGATGGAGAGGGAGATGGAGGTCCAGCAGAGGAGGGTCCTTGAACTGCAGTCGGATCTGCGTCACAGGGACAAGGAGCTAAAGGCTGTTGAGGCCCACAGGGGAACATTGGAACGAGATCTTGCCATGTACATCACTGAGTGCAGCGTATGTTCCACTCTACTTCATTCTTCCGCCCGATACGCATCGTGTTTTACTTCCAAACCAAGCTTAATCGTTGACATTTTATATATCTTGTATTGATGTAGGGTTTGACGGCTCGATGTATGACAATTGCTCTCCAGAAGTGTTCTGTCGAGATAGCCGTGTCGAGTGTTCTTTCTCTCCTTCGTGACATTTTGCCTCCCATCATTGCCTGATGATGCCTCAAACATGGAAGGCGAAACGTTGTGAAGGAGAGCGAAGGAACACTCAGTACAGCTATCCCGAAAGAACAGCTAGAGATAGCAATTTTCTTATATATATCTTCATTGTCTTCAAACAATACATTGGTCCCTCACTTTACGATGGCCTCACAATACGATGAAATCACTTTACAGTATACACTCTGTAAGAACATTAGTATCACATTACGATCAAATTTCACTTTACGATACGTGTTACGATATGGCTCCGCGTGAGCGTGGGTGGCCCAGCAGCCAATCATCGATTCAAATGCATGCCGCTTGGGTAGCTTCTCAGCCAATAGCAGCGCTGTTTAGTGTTTACATCTCAACAGTATTATTTATCTCACTTTATGATGGTTTCATATTCCGAAGTTCTGGAACGGATTAATGTCGTAAAGCGAGGGTCCACTGTATTATGCAAATATTTAGTGCTATTAGAATTGAGTTTGCATGGTCATTGTTATTAGACAACATGTAGTGTGAACGATAATGTTTAGATCCTTCCAGTGAATTGACACCATGGTATCGTTATACAGAGCCTAAAGCGCGGGCTGGAGCAAGCGCAGCAGGAAGTGTCGCGAGAGGATGATAAAGCTTTGCAGCTGCTGCAGGAGATCCGTGAGCAGAACATCCAGCTTCAAGAGATCCGCGAGCAGGTGAGAGCTATGAAGTCATCTTTTACAACCCGTACGCATGCTGATGTCATGGTCTTCTGATGCTAACGTGCATCTCAAGAAAGTAACAGTATGTATGTACAGACACATTGTCAATCCACTGCCGGATTAGAGCCTTCCCAGATCATGTGGGTCGCAGTAGTTATTTGACCATATTTTGCCATGCTACATGGATAGTGTGCCTTGGTCAAGGAAGCCGGGGGAAGCGTGGGCAGTACAGCACAACAATGTAGCTGCACTGTCCTCTGCTAACAACAGAGCACCTTTTTTATGCCTGGCAGTCATCCATCCAAGCACCATGCAAGTTCAAACCTGCTTGGCTTCTGAACTCTGACGAGGTCAGGTGCAATCCAGATAATTGGTCGTAGACCAGGAGGTGGTCCGTCGGTGCCTTAACGAGGACTCCTCTGTGCGTTGTGGCGATGGAGCAGGAGTTCAACTCCCAGCTGGAGGAGCTGCGTCTCATGGTGAAGCAGCTGCAGGAGGAACTGTGCGTGGCGCACCGGCAGGCCGGCCTTGGCGACACGGAGCTCAGAAAAGCCCGTACCGCCGCTGACGATTACCGCCGCAAACTCGTCGACTATCAGGACAAACTCAGCAAGGTCGGTACTCGCAGCCAAACAGCAACGCGATCGCGCGCGCCTGAGTGCGGTGGAGATGGCATAGGTAAATAAATCACTTTCAATTAGTTTGAATTTTTGGCCGAACAGTGTGCAAATTGGTCTTGGGTTTTTTTTTCCGTATTACTATAGCCCATTTGTCCATTGAAGCTATCTAGCTTCAAATTACTTGTTGACATATACAGTGTGTAATTTAAGAACTTGTTTAAAAAACACATTTTTATTGCGAATAATTTCCATGAGCACTAGTTGTTAAATTGCAGCTGGCATTGTTGTAGAATAAAAATGTTGAAACTTTGCATCAGTACATGTAAGCGAGTGCTAACTTATTATCCAAAACTATGTAAAAATAATCCATCCATCAATTTTCCAAACCGCTTGTCCTTTTCGCTGCCGTGACGGCATTGCACCAAACCCTCACCATTCGCCTTGCGGGTGGTGGGTCCACAAGGCTGTGTTTGTTAAACCACTGTTGACACTTGTAAATGCAGTAATTTTGCGTCTTTTTTTGACAGACCAGAGAACAAAGTAAAGCCGAGGTGGTTGCTCTACAAAGTGAAATGGGAAAGGTGTGGCTGGTTTCCTTCTATTCTATCATTTATTGTTATAATTGTCAATTAAATTAAGTTTACGCATGCTCTGTAATTAATGCTCCTCTGATTTTTATTTTACATTTCAGATCAATTCTGAGAGCCATAGGAAAATAAGTGAACTTCAAGATAAGCTCACTAAGGTTAGTTCCAACTGTAATGCTCTTTTTTCATTATTTCAAATGGCACAAAAAATTGAGAATTGAGATTGGTTTTTTGAGAAATTTCAACTTTAATAAACACTTCTGAAATGTCATGAAACGCATTGAAACTTGTTGGCTCTTTGACACTCTTAGATGATGCCAAGGGAACAGCAACACAGGACTTTTCAAGGTGTACTATATGAGAATTGACATTTTTCTTGAATTGAACAAGGTTGTAATAACTTGGGAAAATACACAATGGGAGGGAATTGGAAAAACGTCCGAATGGGACATGTTTTGACCTGCAGTATGGTGACTGAACACATTATGGATGAAACGGAACAGTCAGTCTGGTAGACCGAGTCCTTGATATGTGTGGTAATTAACGAGTGACGTTCACCAGAACATTTACCATAGCAACGATAAAGAAAGGCAATTAATGAGCCAGTGACTTCAGTTCAATTAGCGAGTGCCCGATTATTAATAAACCTCACTGCTTTAAATTGAATTCTACTAAGCACAGTGATCTTCCGACTTTTGCTCCAGTAACCTCACCAATGGGGGTCAACCGGCCAACCCGGGTCGACCTGGATACTGGTTGCTTAAACGGGCAAATACTACAGTGCAGTAGGAAGCCGGTGCCCCACCTCAGATATGAGAGCAGCGTTTCAACTTTGGCTGAAATGATTGTGCGTTGCGTAGTGATAGACAGCTGTGTTGGTGGCGACCCACAGGCAGTGCAGGCCAGCACCGAGGCCACGGAGCTCATGCAGAATGTGCGGCGCGCCAAGGACCAGCTAGAGCGGGATGTGGAACTGGCGCGCGAGAAGCACGGCAACAGAGAGAACGTGCGAAGGAGGCTCGAGGAGAGCGAGGTACAGTATCCTGTCGTGCTGTCGTCATTGTGTCGTTAGAGTCTCGCGATGCCACCCACGTTGCATAATGTCCGTAAATTACCAGCAATAGGGCGAGTGTGGCCCGTCGATGCGGTGTGTTGCGTTGGGTAGAGCAGATGTGATGAATCGAGAGCTTCTTCTAGTGTTGAAATTAAGTACTGTGAAGCATCATTGTTATTTCTAGTCCAGAGACAGTTGATATTTGTTCTGCTTTGATGTGTCAAGCTCAATATGAAAGACTGTCTAATTTCACTGTTGAGTTTAACAAAGTTGCGTTCCATAAACTTCAGTTATGTAACATTTCGTATCTCTAGCCAAGAAAAAAGTGTTGGTTATCATCTTTTGCCACTTTGCATTTCAAGGAACGGTGCAGAACTTTGGAAAGTCAGCTGAAGAGGCTGGCAATGATTGAGAGACGAGAGAGCAAGCTAAAAGAAGATCTACAGACCAAGTCCCAACAGACACAACAAATGGCAGAGAAGATTAAGGTATAGACTTTATTAAATGGCTTAATTTGTTTCAATCTATTGTAACGGCAATGCTGTAGGATCACAGTCGGCACGTGCTATTTTGTTTGCCCCCATGTATACTAAAGAAGCACAAGGCAGTTTCACTGGCTTAATAACTTCACCTTCATATAAAGTTCATGATGGTGGTCTGCCGTCTAACCCGAGACTCTACTGTACTCTCCAGGAGTTGGAGGAGCATTGTCGAGAGTCGGAAACCAGCTGTCGGCGACTGGAGGTTCACGTCAAACAAAAGGACCGGATGTACGAAGAAAAGATTCGTGTGAGGATCCTTTTTCATCTTTAGCCAATGCCAGGCCATTAAGATGCTGCCACTCTATAAATGACTGCTGACTTACACTACCCAATTTAGGACTTGGCCGAGAAACAAATTAAATAATGCTTGACGGGCAGAAAACGTAACATTGTACGTGCATTCTGATATTGTGCTTATATCTATATTTTGGTGGCAGGTTATGGATACACAAATGAAGTTAGACTTTGCAGACAAAGAGGTGTTGGAGCAGAGTCGAACACAACACGAACAGGACGCAGTGGAGAAGAGCAAAGTCTTGGAGGACCAGAAGGCGGTGAGTGCACTGCCTTCGGGAAGGTCACACTCCACCCTCTTGATGATTATTTCTCTGATGAATAGTGTTTTAATGTAGTTATATATGTCGCTCTTAGTTTTCTCTTTTGATAGTTTGCAGCAGTGTACTGATGTAGGTTTTTACGGCTCGACGTATGAGAATTGCTTTCTGATACAGTTTTTCTCGGGATAGCTGCGTCGGGTACGGCTATGCCAAGCGGATGGCGGTTGCCGTGAAGGTGACGGAGTTTGTGCTAGCACGTCGGTTTTCCGCGGTTGTACTGCACGGCTATCGAATGCGATTTTGGGTTGTACCGCATGTTGTTTGGCACGGCGTCTGGAACTTCGGTCCAGGGGTTGGGAGCTCCTTCATGTGTTTTATTTGCTGCTTCTTGTTGACAATCAGACGATGAAAGCCATGGAGTCAAGGATCCGCACTCTGGAGCAGCACATCACGGAGCTGAGCGAGGCCAATAAGATGGTGGCTAACAGCAGCATGTACACGCAGCGGAGCATGTACGTGTTGTTGGTATTGGTTTAAACGGTCGGTACTGTATCCAGGTTGACCCTGGTTGTCTGGTTGCCCCCCAATACCGCCACCCCAATGGTGGCGGCATGAAAGACATAGGCCAGAATTGACTACGGTGACTCACTATATGCAATGTTTATGTTCTATGGAAGGAAAACAGTTGACTTGTTTAACATGGGCTATTGTGTCACATTTTAGGAATTAAATATTGCTATGGGAGCCTTTTTGCCAGTATACAGGTGATTAATTAAATATCGTTATCACATAAAAATTGCTTGACGTCACTATCTTAGTATGCTGACTCACTATATGCACATTTACATTGTAAGTTGGGGCATTCTAATGGGGAGCGGTTACGTGTATTTATAGTATGTTTAGAAGTCCGCTGTTTATACCTGCTTTGTTAGATCCACCCATGAGTTGCTTTATTTATATTGACGATGAATATTTGTAAACGTTACCCTGTTATTTTTTATTTGTTTGTTTGACTGCAGAAAAGCGCAGGAGGAGATGATAGGTGAGCTACGGCAACAGAAGTTTTACCTGGAGACACAGCTGGGCAAGGCAGAAGCACAGGTTTGTTGAGACAAATGTGTTATTTTATAAAATGAAATTGCAAGTTTTATTTATTTCTACTGTCTGCTACAGTCATTGGTAAATTTAAGACCCCCTAATTGCTCCTTAACGCTTTAGCAATAAGAATTGCTTTCCAAAGCTGTTCTTTCGTGATAGCCGTGTTGAGCGCTCCCCCTCTCTCCTTGACGACCTTTAGCCTCCCAGATTGGAAGCATCCTCAGGCGTTCTAAGAGGATCGGTCTTTAGCAATATTCTATAAATTGGGAACATCACGACCTTGTCCAGCTAACTTTAGCCCTTCTTCTTCTTTGCGATTCTTCGAAGCGCGATGTTAAATTACAGTTTCCCATTTTCTTACACAGCCCCTTGCATTTTCATTGAACTCCGCAAGGTCTTTTGAGCTGCAGAGGTTGGGTAGTAGAGCACAGACAAGGCAGTGTTCCATAGTATGGTCTGCTTCTCCACATTCACAGGTGGTTGGGCCGGTCTTGTAGCCCCATCTGACCAAAGCATCTTTTGATCGTCCCGTTCTAGTTCTCAGGCGGTTGAGTGTCTTCCACTGAATCCATGGTGCATCTGAGCCAGGAGGGAAGTCTTCAGCAGGTGGGATTCCCATGCCAGTTGCAGGAGGGTCACTCTCAAGCTTTTCCATCCAGAGCTGGAGTCTGGTTTCCCCTCGAGATGTTGTTAGGGGCTGCACATGGCTGAGGAAGCTTCTTCTTGACTTCAGTCGTTGGGCCGGGGGTTGGCGTCCATGAAGGAGGTGGCGTTCATCGCTAGTAGCCTTTGTCATCTCGACTCGACTGGCCACTTCCCGTCGGATATCAGCAGGGGCAATGCCAGCGAGGAGGTACAGGTTGTTTGTGTGTGTGGGTTTCAAGCAGCCAGTGATCAGGCGGCAGGTGTTGTTCAATGCCGGGTCAAGTTTCTTGGCATGGGTTGACCTCTCCCAGACAGGACATGCATACTCCGCAGAGGAATAGCACAAGGCCAGAGCAGTAGATCTTAATGTGTGTGCTGTGGCTCCCCATTTGGAGTTGACCAGTTTTCGTAGGATGTTGTTTTGGGAACCCACTTTCAATTTGGTGTTTTTGACGTGCTCCTTAAAGGAGAGAGTGCGGTCCAGGGTTACTCCAAGGTAGACAGGGTGCTTACGGTGCTCAAGTGGTGTTCCAGACCATTTGATGTTAAGAGGTCGGTTGGCTTCACGATTCCTGAGATGGAAAGAGCAGACTTGAGTCTTCGCTGGGTTGGCATGTAGGTGGTTGCGCTCATAGTAGAGGTGTAGCTCATCTAGGGCTGAGGTGAGATTTGCTTCCACTGCTTCAAACGTACTCTCTTGGGATGTTACACAGAGGTCGTCGGCATAGATGAACCGTTCAGTATTCTGGTCCATTGGCTGGTCGTTAGTGTAGATGTTATATAGTAGGGGAGCCAACACACTACCTTGGGGTAGGCCATTCCGTTGTCGTCGCCAGCGACTTTGCTTGTTGTTCAAGACAACAAAGAAGCACCTATCTTTTAGGAGGGCTCCAATGAGGTCTGTAAGCGCCAGGTCTTTTGTCAAATCCAAGATCTTTTTCAGGAGGAGGCGGTGGTTCACACTGTCATATGCGGCAGACAGATCAACAAAGACGGCTCCTGTTATCAGTCCTTTCTGAAACCCATCCTCAATGTGCTGAGTGAGATTTAGAAGTTGGCTTGTTGTAGATTTGCCGGGTCGGAATCCGGCTTGTTGGGGGATGATGGCTGGTTCAGCAACAGGGGCAAGCCTGTTTAGGATCAGGCGCTCAAACAGCTTATATGGGTGACATAGCAGGGAGATCGGGCGAAAGTTCTTTGCATACGCTGGATCTTTGCCCGGTTTGAGAAGAGCAATAATCTTGGTCTTCCTCCAGATCCTTGGGATGTTTTTTGTCAGCATGCACTTGTTCATCAACTCAAGGATCCATTTCCGCGTTAGAGGTCCAAAGTGCTTGATCTCTTCCGTGAAGATGTTATCCAGTCCGATGGCTTTACCGTTCTTAAGGGTGTTGATGCCGATATTGAGCTCTTCAAGGGAGAACGGCTTAGTCAGTCCAGAGGTTTGGGAGTACTTTTCTCGCTCTACCTTTGGTCTTGGCTGTTTGCTGGTGGGTTTCCCATTGAGCAGCAGCTGGTGCGCAACTTGGTTGGCGGTGGTGGTATACTGCTGCTGTGTTGGGGTCGATGGATCGTTGCTGATTTTTCGAATGAGGCTCCATGCCTTTCTGCTGTTTTTCGTCATATCTGTTGTTTCCACCAGGTTTTGCCATTTGTGTTGCCGGTGTTCTGATAGAGATGTCATAAGTCTCTCGCCTACTTCGATGGTACTTTCAGCAAAGGGATCGTATTCGTAGAGCTGTTGGTATTGCTCAAACAGTTTGGCACTTTCAGCATTAAGGCCCGCGATGTATTGAGTGTGGCAGCCTCTTAACATAGTAAGTAGCCTTTAACATAGTAAGTAGCCTTTGCGAAAGTAATTTCTGAAACTCACTGGTAATCTAGTTAGGTCAATCAGCTTTAATGATTACAGGCATACTAGACTTATAACGTTTTATTTGTGGTGTGGTTAAACGATATTTTTTTTGTGCCACAAGATTAGTTAACTTGAAGCAGTTATTTTTTTCATATTGAAAATCTGCTTACAGTACGGATGTGGAGCTATAGGCCTATCCTTTTTGGGAAGGTGGTATTTCCACCACTGGCTCAGGCCAGCCAATCGTGCAGCCTCACTATCACTGCCTTACAGTTACAGTTGTTAGAACACAGAGAGAATACACAGTAATGTTGAGTATATTTTCGGTTTGCTTTGCTGTGGATACTTTATCTTTATGTGTATTTCCTGCCGCCCATTCATTGTACAAAAACCGTGTGGTGCAGGCACGTGCGGCAGCTGAGAGAGTACAGCAAAGCCAGGAGGCCAGTAGCACCGCCCGCACAAGGGTGGCTGAGCTTGAGGGAAGGCTCCGTGAGGTAAGAGCTTGACTACGCTTCTACTGCATAGGTTTTTACAGTTCTGTATCGCTCTCCGGGCTGTGCCGCGTGTTGTCGGGCACAATCCCCGACATTTTGCTCTATGTGCCGGAAGTTTGTTTAGCAACCGAGACATGGAAAACAAAGACGCTCTCGACGTGTGAATGCGACACGTCGGAAATCGTGCTGAACTGCATGTACTGCGACCTGAAAACCCATGGGAGGGCTCACTAAGTTGACTCATAATCTTGCCCATGATGCTTTCATAAAATGTGAAGTGATACATTTTCACAGCGCTCTAGACTATTTGAGTAAACGTGTAATTGTTGGGGGGTAAAATCATCATTAGCCTGATGACGCCTCCAATGTCGGAGACGAAACGCTGCGAAGGAGAGAGGAGGAACGCTCGATGCGGCGAGCAACTAAATTATAATAATACTAATTTACATTTATAACGCGCACATATTCATTCAATGTCAAAGATATTCATTCGACGAGAGAAAGGACTCAGAGGCGCGAGGAAAGCGCAGACAGGCGGAGGAGGCAACTAGGCGGTTTTCCGGCGCCATAGTGCCACACACTGCTTCCTACATATTATGGTGTTATCGGCCAAATAACTAACGTGTATTTTTTTTTTAAGTTTTGGGAGGAAACTGGAGAACCTGGAGGAAACCCACGCAGAACAGGGGAGAACACACAAACTCCACACAGAAGGGCGCCCGAGGCAGCAATCAAACCGCCTCGGGCAAGACTCTTCTTTCAGGGACGAGCAGATGTTGCCAATGTATAGCCATCTATATCGAGGCGTGAAAACCTACGTCTGTGCACTGCAGCGTTTGCCTGAAAGTACGCATCGGCGGGTCGGCGTGACGGCACGGTTGCGCGTTGTTGACCGATCGCCTGTGCCTGCGGTTCAGGCTGCGCTGGCGGCGGAGCAGCGGAAGCTGGACGGGCAACGAGAGGCGGGCGAGGCGGCGCTGCAGCTGCAGGAGCGGGACGGTGAGCTGCAGGTCGCGCGGGCCAATTGCTTCGCGCTCGAGGTCAGGCTGCGCCGCGTGCAGACCGAGCTCGACGAGACCACGGCCGAGGCAGAGGAGGAGATCGCCTCGCTCAAGGTACGTCCGTCGCAACATAATTTCTGCTGGTTTTCTGCTGAAAATGGTACGACGTAATATCGAGTGTTGTCTCTTTGTGGAGCCTAAAGACACAAACATTATATAACAATGCCTGTATAAGCTGGACACTCTATGTAAGTGTAAACTCTGTTTTACCATTTACTCATTTTCAGGCAAGCAGAGATGTCATACAAAAGAAGTTTGAGACCTTGCGTGAAAGCTGTTCGGTGAGTGATTTTGAGAGCTCATAATTTATTACCATTAAAGTCTTTCTTTTTGTTTTGACCAGACCAGGCCTGATGTTTCCTTCAGAATACATAGCTTTCAAAATAAACTGACAATGCATCGTTCCCTATTGCTGAGAGAACGAAGCCCGAGCGGTTGTGGCGCTGGAGCTCACGCGCTGACTGTAGGAAACGATTGCACAAGGAAGGATTCCGTTGATGTGACCGAGCGTTTTGCGTGCTTGCAGGTGATCACGGAGATGGAGGAGCAACTGGGACAGCTGAGCCAGGAGAACTTGGAGCTGAACAAGCAGAACTTCTACCTGGGCAAACAGCTGGAGGAGCTATCCGGGGCGGCACTGGAGCGGGGCCGTGCGCAGAGCGAGGTGGAGAGCCTGCGTCGCGAGCTGAACGCACGCGACGCGCGTCTCTCCAACCAGGACATGGTAAAGGGTCTCCGTCCGTAAACACACGAGCGGGCTCACCGCCGCCACACTCGCCAAATGCACGGTCACGCATGCAGCCCTGCCTTCCGTCTTGTGTCTGCGGAGATACTGTATACTCCGAAGACCTGTGACCCTGCACAGGATTAAGTGGGTATGGTAAATCCTCGACTTAACCTACCTCTATTCAACGGGGTTCATAAGCAACGGACGCTGTCCGCTATTTCCGAGACAGCGGTCTGCATTGGAAATAACGGACTTTCAGACACCCTTTCTCCACTGCCAGTCCGTTGAGTCGAAGTTACTCTACTGATAATGATGATTAAGAAAGAGGTCGATCCATCCATTTTCTAAACCGCTTGTACTGGTGGGGGTCGCAGTAGCAGCAGTCCAAGGAGAGTGGATCAGACATCCCTTTCCTCAGCAACAGATTCCAGCTCTTCCTGGGGGATTCCCAGGTGTTCCCAGGCCAGCCGAAGGATATAATCCCTCCAGCGTGTCCTGGGGCGGCCTCTAGGTCTCCGCCCAGTGGGCCGTGCCTGGTAGACTTCTCGGGGGAGCCTTCCAGGGGGCATCCTTACCAGATGCCCGAACCATCTCAACTGGCTCCTTTCAATCCGAAGGAGCAGCGACTCTACTCTGAGGTTCTCCTGGATTTCTGTGCTCCTTGCTTTGTCACGGAGAGTGAGCTCAGCAACCCTGCAGAGAAACTTCATTTCTGCCGCTTGTATCCACGATCTCGTTCTTTTGGGCATTAAAGAGGTAGATGTTACACACCTATTTTTGTTGCTGCTGCTGACCGCTTTCGATCTGTAATCTTCGTTTTCGTAGACTGTCAACATGCTGAAGACGACGTGCACGGAGCTGGAGCAGCAGATCACCGACATGGAGGGCCTGAACGACGAGCTGCTCGCCAAGGAGCGCGCGTGGGAGAGCTCCCGCTCCGCCCTGGAGGCGGAGTGCGAGCGGCGCGAACAACGCGTCCGCGAGCTGCTCCGGCAACAGGATAATGACCGGCAGAACAGGTGCTTCTTTCATCGGCGGGAATCCACATCGGCCCACCCCGGCAACAGTAAACACTCGTTAATTACAAAACAGCAATAATACGCCACCGTGCTATCCACATAGGACACCCTAAATACCTCGCATCACTTCTCCGGCCACTCGCCCCAACACAATCCCGCACTCTACGCAGCTCATCGCAGCACCTGCTCCACACACCGCGCTCATGCACAACCTTCGCACAACGCCCATTCTCGGTCGCGGCACCCACAACGTCGTTATAATGATAAAATCACGATGGATCTCCAATGTGTTTGTTAACATGACGGTCATAGACGCGCTCCGACCTCGTCAGATGTGAACCAAGTGGGAGTGTGTCGGCGTACGCGGTGGCGGAAACTGCAGTTCGAGAGCAATTCTCAAATGTATGCATGGTGGGTGTTGTTGTAGCATGTGCCTTCTTCTGCTTGTGTTTAAGGATGCGTGTGGAACAGAAGAGTGTGGAGTTGAGGCAGGCAATTGAGTTGGCTGTCCGCGAGCACAAGGCTGAATCCCTCGCTCTGCAGAACATAGCCAAGGAACAGCGACTGAAAGCCGACAATCTGGGAGAGATGGTAATTATTTTATGTTGACACTATTTCCTTGAAATGTGATGTGATATACAGCCCTTTGTTAATCCACTACTGGATGAAGGTCTCCCCACTTCTTCCATCGTGGGGATTGTTTGACCGTATGTCACCACACTGATCAGTGCCAGTTAGTCAATGGGTGGACTAGGAGAGTTATCGCTCGTCACGGATGTTAGACGTGGCTGGGAATCGATTTCAGGTTGCCCAGTTCATAGCACAGTGCGCTAACCATTGTACCACCACTCCACTCCATTATTACTTTAGCCCGACTTAAAGTAAACGTGAAATAACAATACAGTACAAGTTGGATTTATGGAGTATGTAAATGCAACCTTATTTCAAGATGCGCTACAAAATATGGGAAAGTACATCTAGTGGATGAAACAGAGGCATTTCTAGTTTTAAAGCAAGGTGCGGATCCAAATATTTTTGTATAGATGGAAGACAGCAAGTCGTAATCAGACGGGAATGAGGAAGCGTTTGAGTCTGGATTCGACGCCGTGTTTTTTTCACGCAGTTGTGTGTGAAATATCTTGCTTTTAAATAGTTTTCCTATTTTTGTACTGATGCATTGGATGCTTACAACTGGGCTTCTGTCTCACAGCTCAGTAACCTGGAGAAGAAGCACGCCATGCTGGACCTCAGCTCCAAGAGCTTGCAGCAGAAGCTGGAGACGGAGCGGGAACTCAAGCTGAGGCTCATGGAAGAGGTCTGCATTGCTGCCGCCGCTTGGCCGATGCTGCCACTCTGCTTTATTGACGGGGTTCCAAATTGACCCGAGTCGACAATCTCACTGCTGTGACGTGTGGCGTTGAAAATGATCTGAAAAAAATCATCGTCACAATATAGTTAACTACAGATTGTGCATGGTGAATAAAAACTGTACAAATTATTAAAATAACCTGTGTATTTTAACATTGACCAACACGTGTCCGTTGTTGGCCTCTGTGTACAGCAAGTGAAACTGCAGCAACAGGTGGATACGCACAAGACACGGATCCACCGATTGACTCAGGGTCTACAGGAATCCCTGGACCAGATTGATCTTCTCAAAACAGAGAAAATCGATTTAGAGAATCAGACCGAGAACTTGCAGGTAAGTTGCTCAATGGCGGTAGCTTTGCGTTTGCTCTTTGTCTAAGCAATGCATTCACTGAATAATGCTTTGTTGGTTTCTGTGTTACAGGTGATGTTCTCGCAGGAGCGGGTGAAGATGGAAGGAACCATCGGTCAGCAGACAAAGCTTATCGACTTCCTGCAAGCTAAACTGGACCAACCCACCAAGAAGAAAAAAGTAACTAGGAATAAAAAATTGCGGTCATGCAAAGAGAGCGGATGAGAGGATTTGAATGTTGTGAAGATTTACTTTTTTCTAGTCCTTCTGTTCTGCGATAAAACAAATCAAAGTGTAAAAATAGTAACGCTACAATGACGGCAATTTTGATGACATTGCTTATGGACCCAGCTGCTGACATAATGACTTGTATACTACACCTTGTCCGCACACCTATGCAGGGTCTGTTTGGGTGGAAGAAAGACGATGGTCCCCCACCACAGCAGCTGCCTTTGCCGTACACGGAGCTGAAGGCCGCTCTGGACAAGGAGAAGAACCGCTCGAGCGAGTTGGAAGAGATGCTGCAGAAGATTCGCGTGGAGCTCAAAGCAGCACGCGAGGAGGGTGAGAAGACCCTGAGCAATCTTGTGCATTAACACGAATCAACGATTTAGCTCATTTCTTCATCTCTTTACGTTTGTTTTGCGATGGCCCCCAGCTGCGCACCTCAAAACCGTGGACCATCAGACGAGCAATGGGTCAGCGAACACCCAACAGCAGATCATCATGTCGGCACTCGTGTGCTCGCCGGGACACCAGCCGAGCCCCATGAGTCTCCTGGCTCCACCGAGCCACAGGAAGCAGTCGGCCACTCCAGATGGTACGGCACCCTTGCGTCCACATAACCGTCGGTCTAGAAATGCGTCTTCAAAACAGAACAGTGACTGGAGCACTGGCGCAGGTCATCCGTGCACTGTGTTATGAGCCTGACTACGTGAGTTCGATTCCTGGGCGTGGCTAACGTGAACCGGTTCTTGGTTCCCCTCTGACCAGCACGGTGAAGTAAGGTCAAACAACCGCCGTGACCAACATGTCTTGGAAGAGGTCTTCGTCCTGCAGTGAATTTATAAAAGGCTGTTAAAGAGACAAATTATTAGTGTAAATTTAAACCTTGAGTTTGTTCAGTACTTGTATAAACTAACTTTGTAGTTTATTCCTGCTGGATGGTTGTTACAATAGTCCTCTATATGTGATTGTACTTTGGCAGCAAGTACTTGAACTGGTTGATAAAGCATCTTCCATGCGATCGCAGCTAAACGTTCAAACATACCTGAATGATATATTTTCTGTTTTGAGTGTTACGTCTTTATTACGCAAAAGCAATGCTTACAGCTTTGACCCCCTCTGTTCCTACAGAGTTGGGGCGCCACGTCAAACAGAGAATGCATCACAACATCCCACACCGCTTCAGCGTCGGCCTCAACATGAGAGCCACTAAGTGCTCCGTGTGCCTGGACACCGTCCACTTTGGCCGCCAGGCCTCCAAGTGCCTCGGTCTGTATTAAAGCACCGACACGAATGCCATTCTCTCCAATTCAGTTTCGTGCATTTACACGTATGGTTTGCCGGCGCCATATTGCCACACACTGCTTCCTATATATTATGATGTTATCGGGGGAAATCTTGTCTGCCGTCCGACCGTGACCGCCTGTACAGAGTGCCAGGTTATGTGCCACCCCAAGTGCTCCGTGTGCCTGCCTGCCACGTGCGGCCTGCCCGTCGAGTACGCCACGCACTTCAGCGAGGCCATGGTGCGCGAAAAGCTCAACTCGCCTGGCCTCAAGCTGCCTGAGCCCCCCCACAGCCTGCGCCTGCAAGGGTGGATGAAGGTGCCTCGGTGAGCCGCAGCAGTCAGGGGTGTACGCTCGTTTGAGCTCGTGTAAATAAAAAATAAGAATCTCACACAAGGTTTCCGATAGCTGTTTTTGTTCCAGTAAGTTCCGTTGACAATGTTTGGAATATGTGTGAAATGCATGTAAATGTATGTCTTTGCAAAACATGTATTTCTGTGTAGTTTGTCAAATAAATCTAGTTACACTTGCGGTGAAGAGGTTTTATAGCCATTTGTCACTCCACTGCTGTCACATCCCTAAGCTGCGCCGGTTGTGAGGATTTTTTGACCGTACTTCACTGTTCTTGGGGAAGCAGAAAAGGGGTTAAAACCCATTTAGATATAGTTCACGACCGTTACCGTATCTGGGAATCAAAATCAGGTGACTAGGTTTACAGGACATTGTGCTAACTACTGTGCTACCACACACAGCCCAGCCCGTTTTACTTTGCAGTCAATGGTGTGTTCTCTAATCCACGTGTTCCTCTTTCTGTCTCTGTGTAATTTAAAGCATGAATGTGCATGTTTCTTTGCCTACTTTGAACTTTTGTTTAATTGTTTGTCAATGTTGCCGATCCCGACGTCATTGCATGTAATCTGCACCGATTGAAAAAGCTTATTTTCTAGCACATTGGTATGTTACTTTTTATGATGAAAATTCAGTTTTGCAAAAGCACTCCGCCATGATTTAATTCACATTTTTATTGTAAAATTTTCATAATTCAACGTATTACTACATACAATCTCTGTGTAGTTGTTCCTTCTCTATAAATGGGTTTTAGTTCTTTATATATATTTAATTTAGTCATAGGTTTTTGAGAACTTGTATTACTGCATTAGTTTCCACTGAATTGAAAACCTCAGCCTATAAGAGTTAGCCCGGCGTTTCTAATGTGCCTGCTGTGTTACAGGAATGGACGACAGGGCTTGCTGGGTTGGGACCGCAAGTACTTGGTGCTTGAAGGTTCCATGGTCAAGATATTCGACAATGACAATATTGACTGTAAGTTTGTGTGTTTATCGATTTTACATTTAATTTGCATCTAATTTTCAGTTCGTTAAAACTGGACCAATTTTACACTATAGATATTGGCTGGTGGTGACCTAAGTATTCCCTGTAGCCTGGGTGGTGATCCTGCCGGTCTGGACGGTAGTTTTTGTGGTCCTGTTTGTAGTGCCAGTGGTTCCAGTGGTCCAACTGGTAATCTTCGGCCAAGAGAAAATACCTTTTACCTAAGTGGTAGCCTAGGAGGTCAAAGTTGTAGTTCTGGTGGCCTTCCTGGTCGACCCCAATACCAGTATTGTTCAAACTTGCCACCGAAACGTGTTATATAGGCGTCGGCCGTACTTTTCAATTGCGATTCTACCAAGCTAGCCGGACCCAACAAGCCTGACCTGAATGCCTCAATGTGCTCAAATCAATCCAGCTCCCCCTCCCCATTATTCCGTGATTCCATCAAACCAGCAATCCCTCAAGAATTATATTTTATTCCAAGACCGGCTAGGACTCATGAAAGTTGTCAACATTAATTTAAACGTGAAATAAAGTGGTTTGTGTGTTTGACTGAAAATGGATACATTATCACGTACCATGTTGCCCTTGGGCAAAAAATGTTCCTTTTTACAAGAACACCCACAGGCTGTTCTAATCCTTAATTATGTAATTTATTAACTAGCACAACGAGTACTGAAAGGCTCTTTCTTAGTAGGATCCGTTTTGATGTTTAAAAGCTTTGAAAGTTGCCCGACGTAAGACGGTCTCACGGTGCGTGCTCGCTCTATGCGTGTGTGCCCGAGTACAGCTGGGGCGCCGTCTGTGGATGAGTTTGATCTTGTGCTATCCGACGGAGATGTCACTGTTCACGGAGCGGTCAGTCCATCGGAGCTATCGAACACCGTGAAAACTGGCAAGTTGGACGTCATCATCTGCTTTTATAGCTACATGTTTGACTTTCAAAATAAAATGGATAAATACATGACTTCAACCCGTTGTAAATGCACTAATGTGGCTCTTCCCCACACCATGTCTGTCATGGGGTTTTTATTTATTTAAAAACACAATTCTTTTTGCTGGTTAGTGCAAGTTGGTGACTATGGACCTGGATTGGTTTTGATATCACCCGCGACTTATGTTAGTTGTGGCGATGAATTGGACTCAGGTCGCTGGGTTAATACCGCAGTGTGCTTTTCACTGTACCACCGTTCCACCCTGTAGTAAAGTGGGAGAGAGGAGGAGGCCTTTAACTTTTCGCATTGTAAACCAAAATGATTCTGGGCAGCAGACAAAAAGTAACAGATTTTAAACCCTAATTAAAAGCAGCTTATTTTTTCACTTAACAAATTATCATCATTCGTAACTATAAACCGAACTAAACTTGCAAATATATTGTCAAGCACTTCCCTCCCCCCCCTGCCCCCCATATGAAATAGTTTTCCAATTAAATCAATGTGACTTTCACATTTTGTCCCGGTTTCTACGGGTGAGCCGCAAACGCTCGATCATTAACAATCCACCGTTCTCCCCTCCGGATGCCCCCGAACGCCGACCCCTGTCCTGCGCAGACATTGCGTACGTGCTCAAGTTGGAGTCGCACCCCCACACCACGTGCTGGCCGGGCCGCATGCTCTACATGCTGGCACCCAGCTTCCCCGACAAGCAGCGCTGGGTGACGGCGCTTGAGTCGGTGGTGGCGGGCGGGCGCGTGGCACAGGAACGCGCTGACGCCGACACGGTGCGTGAGTCCTCTATGCCCCTGTGTGTGTGTGTGTGTGTTTGTGCCTGTGTGAGGTGGGGAGCGGTGGCCCGGTGGTTAGCGCGCTGGGCTACAAAATCTGGCGATTCGAGTTCGAATCCCGCTCACGGCCAACACCAGTGACGATTTTCTAAACCTAGGTCGACTCGGCGTCAAATGAGTACCTGCTGCGGTCTGTGGGAGACAAAGGCGGCCTGGCGTTATGCCGGCCACCCACCCTCTCGTGTGTGCCGTGGCGGTCTTCGTAGGTGCTCGCGAATAGCACTTGACCCTACAATTTGTTAAGGCTATACAGGGGGTCTTTGTCTTTGTTAGATAGCACAGTACAGAGCACAGGTGGTAAGTGATATCTGTGTAATAGTTGTGATGGTGATAAACCAGTGGATAATATGGCAATATGATGGTTGAATGAAGGGAGTGCACCCTTGTACGTGTATTTGTGATTAACTGGGGGAATGTTTTCTTGTTGCAGAAACTATTGGGCAATTCTTTACTGAAGCTTGAAGGAGATGACCGATTGGACATCAATTGTACTCTGCCCCTTACCGATCAGGTAACCAATGAGTACAGAAACAGTGGCTACTCGACACGAGTCGACGTCTCACAGACAGATCTCATTAAAGAACCTGTATTAGCTGAAGCCTAAAGACTCAATTGGTACGTTCTTTTCTGATTAGTTTTTAACATTTAAAACATTGATCGAATCGATTTCGTGTCACGTATGTTTAGCCCATCCTGATTATTGGAACATAAATTGTATGCACTTCTTTGTATCTTACAATATGACAGACTCTGCGTGTGTGTTGGGGGTGCAGAGGTGCAGTGGTTCATGCCATGCACTATGAAATCTTTAACCTACGTTTGATTCCCAGCCACATGTAATATCGTTAGAAAATGATGTATGAGCCAGCCCTGGGTTCTCTGCCTTCACCAACATGCATTAACCCGCAGGGTGAAGTCCCTTCAATTAACGCCCATCACTGACACGGCATTGGGTAGCATCCATCTCGCACGTGATCGGAAAAAGGCTGTCAGTTATTATTATTATTAGTAGTAATTAAGTTATGTTCACCTTTAAAAAAAATCAACAGAGTGACCAGTTATGCTGAAGGCTTGTTAGAGAACATTCGTAGAGTGATCAGTTTTAGAAGGAGGTAAGTGATGAAGCTGTTTATCTCGTTGTACGTTTGATCAGAAGTGGCTTGCTCATGGAGTCACTGAGGTTCTCTGATAATAAGTGTCGGTGTCTTCACCATGCCGCCCTGCTGCAGATTGTGCTCGTAGGAGCCGAGGAGGGCTTGTACGCGTTGAACGTGGCCAAGAGCGCGCTCACGCACGTTCCCGGCGTGGGGAGCGTGTTTCAAATCCACATTGTCAAAGAGCTGGATCAACTCATCATGATTGCCGGTACGAATTAGGTCTTTGCGCTGAAACGTTTTATTTCAACAAATGTTTCTTCCCTCTTCAAATAAATGCACAATACATTTGTAAGCGGTTTTCTCCCGCGATGGTCCAAAATCGGAGATTCACCGCCATTTGCAGGGATTGCGGTGGGAGAGTACGAATACCAAATGCACTAATTAATCATTCTTCTTTGCGATTCTTCGAAGCACGATGGCTAGCTTCTGGACATCGTCGTCTTTCAGCTTGGCTTCATTGTAAATGTATTACTGTGAGCAGGTGAGGATCGTACCCTGTGCGTGCTGGACATTAAGAAGGTCAAGCAATCCCTGGCACAGTCCCACTTGCCCGCTCAGCCGGAGGTGCGGCCCAGCATGTTTGACAGCATCAAGGGCTGCCACCTTTTTGCCGTGGGAACGGTGAGTGTTTACGCAACAATAATATTCAGTGTTTTTTACATTGCGTCGTTCATGAAAACAGCATCTTACAAACCCGCATTATTTTTCTCCTTGCAACATACGTTTTTCGTTGTGCTTGCTTTGCATTTTGGGCTGAAATGAATTGCACCGACATTTCGTCCTAAGGCATCCCACGAATATAACTCATCCTGTTCTCTGTCCACCAGGTGGAGGGCTCCGCCTGCATTTGCGCGGCGATGCCTACGCACATAGCGGTGCTGCGCTACAATAGCGGTCTCAGCCGATTCTGCGTGCGCAAGGTCGGTTCTGTCCCCCGCAGATTAACACCGCAGTGTGACATTCCAGGCATTGACCTTTCCGTTTCATTACATTTGTTAATAACACGGCCCAAAATATAAAAACTAATGTAGCCAATGTTTTGTGTAATCGTGCTTTATAAAATGCTATTATTATTATTTTATAGCAGCACTTGAGCTTTCTGCTGTAAGTAAAGAAGGGCCATTGCCTAAAGCATTTCAAAACGGGCTCTGTGCCATCGTTTTCTATGAAGAAGGGCCATTGCCTGAATATCTTATAAAAAAATTTATCCACATTTTCCTCTTATGGGCTGCGTTTTTGTTAAACATATTGCATTTTTGTTAAGTTATACTGTTCAACCATCCCAATGCTGTAGTACAAAAATCCTATTTTTAACGCTATTTTACGCTTGCCTTTTCGTTTTAATGATGGTAAAAAAAAGGTTGGTTCTAATGTAATTAAAATATCAGTACTGCTGCTGCTTGGTGGTAATGCACGTTAGAGCAACATTATCATAGTCGAATCGTGCGTGTTTTTTGCGAACGTTATTGTCGGTTACTTGATTGGGCAGGAGGTGGAGACCAGCGAGCCCTGCAGCTGTATTCACTACACCAACTACAGCATCATCTTTGGCACCAACAAGTTCTACGAGCTTGAGCTGAAACAGTACACGCTTGAAGGTGAGGCCTGTTGCACAGACAGGAGAGTAATAGTCACTGGCATTCAATGGTTGCTGCAACTTCTTTCAGCTAAACCATTAAAAAGCCTATTGTTCGTCAGCGCACACCAATCACCAACGCCTCGAAAAATAATTCTGAGGATTCGTAGAGCCTTTTCCTCGGTACAAAAGCCTGTTCATAAAAATATATCTGTTGAAGCTAGTGACTGAAACTTCCCCTTCACCGCCTTTCCTGTATTTCTTGTTTCCGTTGTCTTTTGCTCTCCGCAGAGTTCCTGGACAAGAATGACCCGTCGCTGTCCTCGGCCGTGTACGCCTCCTCGTACCTCAGTTTCCCTGTTGCTATAACACCTGTGTCAGGTGCTGCCAACAGGGATGAGTACCTGCTTTGCTTCCACGGTAAAATCGGCGCACCTGACCACAGTGGACACACCGATTCCATAGCCGTTAGAACGAGTGACTAATGTGAGCTTGACCGCTCTGCTTACAGAAGGTTGCAACACACGCGGCACAATTCTATTTAACGCTTCAATTGTTTTGACTGCAGCAGTGCACGGGTCACATCGATTATCGATGTTAAGGTTCGTCATGATTTTGATAGGCTTTATGAGTACCCGCTTAATCCTGTACAGGGTTATGGGGGCCGCAGCCTATTTCGACAGACACTGGACACAAGGCAGGGCTATACCCAGGAGGGGTCACAAGTATATTGCAGGGCACTAGAGGGCAATTTAGTTAGCATGCCAATTAAGCTCAGCAACATGTCTTTGGACTGTGGGAGGAAACCTGAGTACCTGGTGAAAACCCACGCAGACACGGGGATAATATGCAAACTCCACACAGAAAGGCACCCAAGCTGGGAATCGAACCCAGGGCCTTCTTTCTGTGAAGTGGCAGCACTATCACTGCGCCACCATGCCTTCCATAAATATACAAATCTAAATTTCTAATCTGACCCATTCACCTGTTGCAATCAAAACACTCATCTTATGTTGAGAATTAGCATGTGTGCCTATACATAACTATCTACCATCACATCTCGCCATTTCCCCAGATTAATCTTATGCACACTTAACTATATTATGTTATCGTGTACATTCAAGACAGATGATGACTAAAATCTGCTTGTTGTACTCAAAACATTTGACTCGTGGAATAAAAGGTGTAATGTGCCCCGACGTGTTGTCTGCTCAAATTCCCAGCTGGCCTCTGTATTCATTTTACTGTTTTATCTTTATCTGGACAGAATTCGGGGTGTTTGTTGACACGTACGGGCGACGCAGCAGGACAGAGGACCTCAAGTGGAGCCGCCTGCCTTTGGCCTTCGGTAGGACTTCTCTTGTTATGCTGGCCTTGATGGATGTGCCCATTTATCCACGTAGTCAACCAGTCATGGGCATCCCTGCCTTCACAAACCAATACCGTATTCTCCAGATTATAGGACATACTCGAATGCAAGAGGCATGCCCCAAACCTGCACTAGGTGTCAATAAAGTGATACAAATCTGGTCTGGCACACACAGCTGCCGGATTACAGGGAAAAAGCATGCGTCTGAAAACCTGGAGGATACGGTAAATACACTTGTCATTCCCTGTCAGGCAATCAAAAGTAACAATGCACATAATACGTTTAGCTTTTCAACTGTTGCCTGCCAAGTAATAGTAATTTGGAATTAACATAACTCGTAATACTTTTTTATTAGAATTCTTTGCATATTGATGTTGAAAGTTGCCCTGGGCAAGGGTATCTGCCAAATAATAATAAAATGATACGAGAGTATAATTTTGTACTGCTTTTTCTGTTTTTCTGTTACCGTCCCTAGCATACAGAGAGCCTTACTTGTTTGTCACTCACTTCACCTCCCTGGAGGTGATTGAGATTGTCCACAACAATGGGAAGAACTCAGCCAGGTAAGCGTTTGCTGTTTGTTGTATCTCTTTAGCTCTCCCAGGAACAAATATACTGGATGCATTGTGGATGAAAAAGCAATGTGAAAGTGCAGCGAAGAACTGTGTTCCTCATGCCACTGCTGGCAGAGGGGACTCCACTAGAGGTTGCAATAAAGCGCTTTTTGACAAAGTATTTTGGTCTACTCTTTCACAATGACCAGACCGCATTGGTGGTATCAATGACCAAAAGTATATTAGCGTTGTGTTTATAAAATAAATTTCCAACTCCTGGAAATGTAGACGTTTAAAAGAAATGGACATATATTTTTTTTTCCAAAAGTGACTGTGAATGTCAATAGAAAACTTTATTACAGGGCATATCTAATGGCTAGAACGCAGCATGGGACTGTCAAGTGACAAAACATTGTCACTGTACCCTTGAAAACTAATAACCACAGTGCCTTTATGTATATATATATCTGCTCTAACTTGCTTTAAAGAGAAGACAAAATTATTCCTCTCCTAAATTAATTATTCAGTAAAGTCCTATGCCATACTCCCATATGCAAGCACTAAGAATGTGTATAGTAGTCATAAGGCACGTAACGCCTTGACATTTCAATCATAAGTCCATTCTTTAAAAAAAATATTCCATTTGTTATCAGTATTATGTCATGATTATGAAGAATCCATTCGGAAATCTCATTGAGCCCTGCATCCCATGTGTCAGAGAATCACCCACGCAAGTGATTTTTCTTCACAGGACTTCTGAAAAATATTTCACGTGACTTTTTTATCTTTTCGGCAAGGGCTGCCATGGATTGTAGTTTGACAGCCAAACAGATATTAACTAAAACGTAATTCACAATAGCTTAAATGCAGCCAAATCAAGTGTGAAACCAAATTTAATGATGTGTATTTTTGTGTAGCAATTGGTGACCGGGCTGGGACATAAATTCGTTACACTTGAAAACCCTGTTTTAATTGTGGGCAACTGTGTAGATTCAAAGTCAGGATCTCAGTGGTGCCAGCTCAGCTCTGGAGCCACTTGGCCACCTTAAAAGCCATTATTTTTTCAACATTGTGGTAAATATACCGCCCTAGTGGATATAGTGGCCATCTAAATCCCTTACATTCTTACAACATATATGAAACTAAAATAGTGGATTCTCAGTCACACAATTCGATGCCTGTATTATGGTCATGAGAATCGATATTAAATTATGCATGTCTAAGAGTAATGTCTAGGGAGTGCAGGCTTTAGTTAATCCACTGCTGGATGACGGCCCGACATGCCATGTCAATCATGGAAGTTGTTTGACCACACTTCACACTGGTCTGTGTGGGCTCGTGAAGGCGGAGGTGCCCATGACTGGTTGAGAACTCACTCGCTCTCCAATGTTAACCATAACTGGGAAACAAATTCAGGTGGCCGGTTTCTTGGCAGAGTGCATTAACTACTATGCCACTGCTCACCCTAGGGGTCATACAGACTCTATAATATGAGGTGTATATTCTGTCAATGCCACGTGTGCAGTCGAGAAGCATTGCTGTGGACCAATGTGCGATTAACACCCTGGGTGTGTTGCCCACAGCCAGCCCATGCGCGCTTTCCTAAACATCCCAAACCCACGGTACCTGGGGCCAGCAATCTCAGGGGGCGCAGTCTACCTGGCTTCTTCTTACCAGAACAAGCTGCGCATCATCTGCTGCAAGGGAAACCTTGTGCGCGAAGAGCAGGACCGCGGCGCCCAGCATCCTTCTGCTGCTCGCAACGCCAGGTACAGCCCCTGCGCTCCGCCAACCCTTCCCTGTACGCCATGATACACAAGGGGAATGTACGGCAGTCGTTACCGGCACTCGCTACGGGAACTGCATTTACTCTGAATTTGTGTTCGCAACTCGCACCGGTGAAGACTGCCAAGAACGATTGCCCCCAAATTGCTCTAGCGCAGTATGGCATTAAGGGTTCCGCGAGGAGGATGCTTTTTTGTTTGATCTCAGCACATGTCTCTTTTTTTTTGGTCTGTTTTCTTCACATCGGAAATTCTTGCACGGCGGAGCGAACGCAGTCGATTTGTTTCCAGCGGGCGGGTGCTTTCGCAAGCTTTCCCACCGGCGTTGACCGCCACGTTGTGTTTCTGCGTCGAGAAGCAGCCCGAACAAGCGGGGCCCCCCATCCTACACGGAGTACATGGCCAAGCGGCGCGCCGCGTCACCTGCTCGCTCGCTGGGCGACAGCAGCTCGTCGGACCGGTCGGGCCCCGCGCAGAGAGACTACCGCAGGGAGGTGAGGCATTTCCGGCGCAGCCACTCGTGCGCGGCGCCAACCAACCTACACGCAAACGCATGACGCTGCTCCCGCAGATGTACATACTTGCGAGTGGGTGGCCGAGCACCCATAACAAAAGACCAAAACGTTATTGAACGACACGTTATTGAACGACACTGGCGCCGGCAAGCCGCCTGGCTGGCTCCTCCGCCTCTCTACGATTTCCTCGCGCCCCTGAGTCGTTCTCTCGTCGAATTAATATCTTCGACATTGAATGATTGTGTGCGCGTTAGAAATTTAAAATTACTATTCATTATTATGAAAGGAAATCATGTGTGTATTGACGACGTGTCGAGCAGCGTGACTGACGAATGCATATCGGTTTGTAATTTACGCAGTACACGGGGTGATTTATTTGTAGGGCCCCCATTCATTTGTAATGACAGCGCTTACTTTTTGCTCCACACCTTGTCCAACATAGACCCAGCAATGCTTGACAAAAAGTGTATCGGAAGAGTGTTAAAAGATGTGCTAAGTGCAGCATTGAGATTGGTGGGGTAGGGTCTGTGAATTAGAATGTGGGATGCAGGTGACGTCATCGTGCAGATGAGCTTGGTGATACTACCTGTGCACCAGAAAGCCAGGCATCCAGCCAGCGTCTTAAAAACCGCACTCGTTCATCAGTTGGCTTGTAACATCATCATATACAGGGACAGTGTCTGGTGGGTTAGCATCGGCTGACCGTGTGGCTGCCTCCCCCCACCTCTCTATGGTGTTCTGCCGCGCCTTGACACCTCCGGGTGAAAGGCGCCGTATGAATGTAACAAACGAATCAACCGTAGACCGAGTAAAAGCGCCCATATAAACGAGGCATAACCGCGCGTGTCGTCGTGCAAAACTGCAGAGGGACGAAGGCGAGAGCGGGCAATGGGGCCGCGACGGCCCAAGGGAGCAATCCCCAGGCCGTGTGCTGGAGGGCCCGCCGCAGGAGCGCGCGTCGCGAGCCCGGCAGGCAGACCATCGGCGGGAGCAGTCGCCCGGGCGATGCGTCGACACGGCAACGCGGCGCGACAAGTCCGGGGGACGGGGTCCGGCCGGGGAAGGACCTGGCAGCAGGGTCCTCCCCGGAGCTGTCAAGACGCCGCTTTTGAAAACAAGGGTAAAGTTCTCGCCGCATTACCACACCCGCCTCCCCCTTCCAGGAGTCTAGCGCTCCTGGAAGGGTCTCACTTTGTGAACTGGTCTAGGTGGAGGTTGTAGACAAATAATGATTATAAGACCCTCGGACTAAAGGAGGTTGGCGTCAGGAAGGGTGTCCAACTGTAAAATTCTACTCAAATACACCCACCATTGAGAAGCAACCGGCCAACATTGATAAGCGCACTTACACAGTTGTGTTAAAGTGGCAAACCGACCATTTTTATTGTATTTCTCTGCAGAACAGTATTTTTTATGCTAAAATCAAACAGTATGTTTAACAAACCTGTTTTTGATTTATCAAGACGAATTAAACTCGTCCAACTAGTAAACACATTGCTTATTTAAAAACGCGTTTGAAAATGTGCACGGTATGCATTTCGCGTTTAACTCAGGCGGATTTTTGTTTAAACCCCAAGGTGGTCTCCAACTACTGCCCCACGTCTGCGTACGTCCACGACGACTAGTGGTCGACGTGTCACCATGTCACGTGCCCAGCATCTTGCACAGAGCACCTGGGAGGGGCAGCAGCCCTCTGTGTGAGTCCAGAGCACAACCCTTTTCCCTGGTGCTCCATGTCAAACGACTCAGAAGTTGTGAACGTCGGTGAGCAGTGCATTTGGCCTCAAGTCACTGGACTGACGGGTACGTTGGCCACGCAGCCAATATGCGTAGTCAACTTGGCATCTGCCTGCTTTCTCCCTGCATAAAGACGGAACTCCTGGCGGTGCTAAATGCTTGCAGCTTTTAGTGGTGGAGCTATTTGAACCAGTACTGCAGCTTCTGCATTGTCCGATGATTACATGACGCTCGTTCCTGCCCATTCGCTAGAAGAACAGCCCCAAGGCTTGCCAGGAGGCAATGCCGCATGGCACCGTGCAAAGCATTGCCACCTTCTCGTCTGAACTTCCAGGGTCGCACTGTGGTGTTGTCAATCGTTGGCTCGGGTCACTCTTTGCTGTGACTCCGTTTTCTGCCGTCAAGCTAGTTTTATAAACGGTCCCGATCATTATGCATATATTTTCCAAACTAATGACGTAACGGCCAACCTTGTATTTGTTACGGTCATGCCAACGGATGTGAAAATGGATGTTTCTACGCAAAACACGACAGCGCCGGTTGCTGATTGGTCGTGACAAAGGGATTCGGGTCACATGTTAAAAATGTCTCCTTGATGCATTGGCAGACAATCCTGTCTAGTCAGCCTGGCCAGGCTTGGTTTGGTTGCAGAGATGTCTGGAGACTGTTTATTTTGTTACCGATGATAATAGCTTTATTTCATTGCTTCTCCTGTAAGGGTATGATGCAGCAGTACACTTACACACCATATCAATGTGCTCTTTATTTACAGGACAAAACAGAGGCAGCCCACCTCTTGTAAATCGATAAATGAGTGCATTGCAGAAATCCTGCGGAGTGTGTAGCAGTCAGCCTACAAATGAGGAACATTTATTTTGGCATGAAAGAACAGTTTCACACAAATGTGTTTTTCATGGGTACTGGCACAATGAGTTATGATTTGTGTGCCGTGCTGCGTGTACTACACATTTCATTTTTTTCTAACGCATAATTAGGTTGAAAAATGTGTACAATTATCTGGCATGTAGGGCACACAGTGGCACATTGTTGTAATTAAAATGCAGAACAAATGAGAAACTTTATAAAATATTGAATGGACTGTTGCAGGGTAAACATACATCCAGTATTATTATGCAAAATGACAAACGTATTGAAATACCACAGATTTAGCTTGAGAAGATCCATCGTTTTAACTGGCATTTAACTTTTTTATGCTGTTACTTTAATATCACATCTCTGAGTAGGATTAAAGCATCACTGCCTCACACTTGGTGCACTATAATGGCTATGAATTCATATACTTCTAAATATTCGTTGAGCCTCCAACTGAAATAATAGAAATCTGTATTTTGGTGCTTTACCGACCCACCCATTTGACACAATTTGACACAAATTTGCACTTGTTGTTTTACCGACATTGAGTCCACAACAAACAAGAGTAGATCGCCACAGTTGTACCGTGTCACCTCGGAATTCCAGCTTTGCGTTTGTTACCTTTACCCATTTCTTACATTGTTCTTTGACCTTGGATTGGCATGTATGAACAGATTGCTCCATATCGAAGGTAAAGCTCAAATATTAAATTTTGCACTTGGTATAAATGAGTGTGGTGATATTTTCTGTTATGATAGAACGTGTCATGCGAGTGGAATGGTTTATATCCAAGAGGTCGAGAGAGTCAAGGCCTTATCAGGTGGCCAAATATGTCATTTTCCCTCTGCTTGTTTCATTTCTAACGATTCAAAGCACAACTTTAAAACATGGTAAAGGCCGTCAAAAGGGGGATGCGAGCTGCATCAGTTTTCTTATATCTCGTAATGTCGGATTGCTGTTTAGAAGAATAAAGCAACGTCTCAAAGTGAATTTTTTTACAAAAAATGTTTACCATTTATCTAATGTCATTCGTGAAATGCTTGGTTATATTTTTAAAAAATATTTACAAATGGCGACGGCAATTATCTTCTGTCTCAATTTTGTCTATCAATGCTACC
Source organism: Geotria australis (assembly GCA_036362915.1). NCBI lineage: Eukaryota > Metazoa > Chordata > Hyperoartia > Petromyzontiformes > Geotriidae > Geotria > Geotria australis. Next base: position 2,544,444 of record JAZEWU010000010.1, read on the forward strand.
GTTTCTATTTAACACAGGTTATAGTATTAACCCATTTTATTTGCAGGTGTAAGTCTGTCGCTGTTTTTTTCTTTATGCAATGGTATATACTTTGTTATGTTCCCTTTGTCTCACTGCCTTCTGTTTATGTAACTTGGTGGTTTTGTGCATCACAAAGTAAAACGATAAAAACCACATTGTCTAGTGTTGGGTCATGTGTGATTATTGTCCTTTTTGAGTATCTGGTAGCCCACCCACTCACCAGCTCACCCACCTACTCACCAACTCACCCAAAGACAAAGACAAAGATCCCCCGTATAGCCTTAACAGACTGTTGGGGCAAGTGCCGTTAGCAAGCACCTATGAAGGTCGACACGGCACACAAGGGGGTGGGTGACCAGCACCACGCCCGGCCGCCTTTGTCTCCCTAGTGGCGATGTTTACACACCCCACTAGGTACTCATTTGAGGCTGAGTCGACCTAACTCACACACCCACTCATCAACTCACTAGCCCACTCATCAACTCACCCACTCACCAACTCACTCACCCACTCACCCAGCCACTCATCAATTCACTCACCAATTCCTCAACTCACTCATCAGCATAGCGCTAACCACTGGTGGTGTCTGCCCGGTGCCAGCGCTGTGCATGGGTAATATATCCGTATTATAATAATAATAAAAGCGTTTTATATTGCGCCTTTCACCCGAGGGTTATAAAGCGCTGCACAAGGGCCACGAAGAAAACAGCTTGTCAACAATGAAAAATAAATAAAAACCAAATGAACAAAAAACATTAAATGATTAAGGCTGGGGGTCAAGGTAGAAGCGTTCACGTCGCGATCCCTGTCAGGTAGTACTTGGTATTGCCTGCGAATTCTACCAAACACTTCGAAGCCAAGCTGAAAGACGACGATGTCCAGAAGCTAGCCATCGTGCTTCGAAGAATCGCAAAGAAGAAGATTAAGGCTGCTTAGAATACACTGAAAGGTCGTGAAACTGGCAATCTTAAGAGCGGCAAAAATCTGCCAGCGTCCCCTAAGATGTCCGTCACTTCCTTAAAGACAAACACGGAGGAAGACAGGGAGGGAGGGAGGGAGAGACATAGGGACAGAGAGACAGACACGAGGGAGAAACAACGCCAATCCTAATCAAGCAATCAACAATGAAGCACAAGAACACACAGACACACGCAACAGCAAACAAAAAAACCGCAGCCACCCACAACAAAACACAACTTCCACACGCGACACCTGGGCAACACGAGGCGAGTCTAGGCAAGGCAGGACTTACACGAACTGGGTCAGGAGTAGGCCGCACAAAACAGACAAGAAAAACAAGCAACAAGAGCATGGCAGACAACAAAAACAAACATTAAAGTTACAAACAAACGAACCACCACCCAAAGAGAAAATGAACAGATGAAAAATGACAAACGTACAACAAATTAAAGCTAAATAAATAAATACGATTAACACTGGGAGCGGTGAGAGTGTTAGTAGTGAGCGGTGACAAAGCAGTGAGGGCGCGGTGAGTTAGTGGTGAGTGAGCGGTGAGTGAGGGAGCGGTGGGTGAGTGAGTGAGCGCGTCACCCCGGCCGCAGGAGGAGGCCCCGAGGCCGCAGGAGGAGGCCCCGAGGCTCCGCTTCGTTTCCACGGGAGCAGCGGCCGCCGCGCCGAGCTCTCGCTTCGCGGCCCAGCGACCCGACATCGCCAAGTTTTCCAAGGGCCCATGTCTCCTACGGATGTTCCGGTACTCGGTACAGTTAATCTGGGAGAGAGTGGGAAGGATGGCAAACCCAGGCTCGGGAACTGTCCAGGCAGCTCGGCATCAGCGTGGAGATGCTGGCCAGCCCTTTGCAAGCAAGAGCGTGCCGTGTGGGTGAGTTGGGTGCTTCAATTGCTTTCCTAAAAACAAAAATCCCCATAAACCAAATCGCAACAGAACTTGCTACGCAGCGCACCACTTCCTTGATCTTTCTATATTTTCTCAGGCAAGATTGACGGTGAAATTCGTTCTCAAGAGCATGCTACATATCCTCGTGCAGCGAGATGTGCCCGCGCGGTTGTCGGCTCACGCACCTGCCCTCCGCGTCAATGCGTGTGTATTTGTATTTTTTCTCGGCTGTGCACATTTATTTTTACCGTGTAAATCACCTCACAAATTGCGGCCTCCCGTAAATGGATTGACTCGGCAGGTTGTTATACAAATTCTATAATTTGCTGTGACCTTCGCCTGTAATGGAATACTACGATATATATACACAGAGCTTCTCATATAATATTTTTGGAACTCAGCCATGGACAGCTACGGTTTAAATGTATCCCTGTGTGTGGGTGTATATATCCAGTGTATTTATTGGTGAGAGCTAATTGTGCAATACGTGACAGGGCAGTATAACTTGGCATGGGGTGTTTTTTTCTGCGTTAGGGACTTGATGTGACCCACAGAAATTGATATATGTCACTGCATATCATCGGCCTCTGGACTGTGTGAATGCAAGCTGCCAAGCAGGGTGACAGGATGTAACATGACCTGAGGTGCATACCCACTTGGCACGAGTCAGCAAGGCAATGTACGGGCACATGCTGTCGGCATGCATACTGCATATCTTATATTCGCTTGGGAAGATTGTATAGGTGAGAGGTGCTGTCATTTTACTTGTTAGGCGGTCCCTTGACGCGGCTACATACGTACAGACTAGGGCTATGCTACACTTATCTCCATCACTCAGATACGGTGTGCGTATTACGTGGATGTATTTGCATTCCGACTGTGGAGACACGCTCGCCCGCATTCATGACCCGCTTCCATATCCACCACGAAGCTGTCCTCCAGACCGAGCACACGGCGTTCACCCCGGGCAATCATCGCACTCACGCTTCAATCGCTCGAGTGGACACGTAGATTCTAGCACGGTGGACTCCAGCAATACAGCGGCCAAGCGCGTGTACTCCGACGCTCAACGTCACAGCGCAGAGGCAGAGGCAATCACCAGCTCCCGCTCGCCGCACAGGTATAGTAGACACAAATGGCACCTATCCGTTTCATGAGTCTAAAAAGATTGGGGGGTTGGGGGGCGCTCCCCTGCGTAAGATGAAAAGCGCTATAATTTAAACTTTGAATTGACGCTGGAGCCTTTGTAAAACTACGTTTAAAATGTACACTTATCTCTGGCTTGTGTCACATTTCTTTGCATCCATGCTGCAGCATAGATCTATTGATAACATCCATGTCACACAATTCACAAATCGCCCGCAATTCCTCGAGGTAATAGTTCTCAGCAGATTAAATCCTATACCGTTGGGTGATTCATAGTTTTATGCACAATAGCTCCCACACTCCCTGCCCGAGGTGAATCACATCACGGTCTGCCAATTGCATACATGAAATATTGATGGTGCACCGGTTTCATGAAATAATCATTACCATCATCATCGCATCACACAAGGCCATCTAACGTAAATAAGGCATTTAATTAACTTGCACCCTGCAATTATAGGGTTGAGACGTTCATCGTTTTAAGCAGGGTACATGCCATAACAGGATTTTCTCAAAATGTTTAATAATGTGGAAATTTACCTATTGTGCCCAACGATTAACATGTGCGTGTGTGGAGTGTGCATTGGTACAATTAGAAGTGACGGTTGTTATACCACTGCCACTATTATTAAATCTATCTCTCTGGCCTCTCTATGTGCTGTGAAGAAGGGTCATTGCCCAAAATCTGTACGATTTTACAAATGGATTTTTTTATTTTAAGGTCACCGTGTTATTGACGAATCTGTTCAGTTTTTATGATATGGGCACATGTTTAATGTTTGCGGTTTCCCCGCGCCTCTGAGTCGTTCTCTCTTCAAATTACTACCTTCGACATTGAATGGATATGTGCGCGTTATAAATATCATCATCATTGTCAAAAACCACTTAATCCTGTACAGGGTCGCGGTGAGCCGGAGCCTATCTCGGCAGACACAGGGCGCAAGGCAGGGCAATACCCATGATGGGACTCCAATCCACCACAGGGCACCAGAGGCAATTTAGTGAACAGGCCAATTCACCTATGCAGAGTATCATTTATTATTATTATATGACGCAGGACGGGCCTGCAAGTGTGTCTTCGTAAGTGGTGAGCAATGTTGCCATTGTCTATTTCAAATGAAGGCATTTGCGAATATATATATTTCAAATTTTCGTCGTGGAAACGTTAACGTCTAGTCTCTAGTGTGACGCAAACGGCGTGGAATGTATGCCGGGCGGTGGCGACGCGCCCGTGTAATCCAGCACTGCGGGCCAAGGGTTGGTTGGTGGGTCGTACAAATTCTGCGAAAATCCCTTCCTGGGGCGCTATAACCTGGCTTGCCACAATAATCCTGTAATGCATAGTGTGGACAAATGTAATCTGTCCCTTCTGTATGGGATAAAGTCTTGCCCCCTCGCACGCGTGTGTTTTCTCCGGCTGCTCCGAGTTCCTCCCACATGTAATAAACAATCGTGACTCGGCTCAACGCATCTTAACATATATACAACGGAGCCTGCAGAGCTTGCGCAATTGTTGGCGCCGGCTCACCGCCTGGCTGCCTTCCAACTTATCTGTGGTTCCTCAGCGATTGTGAAATACTATTAGCATGAACGACACAATAAGTATATAAAAAATAAGTTATCGCGGTCAATGCGGCCGCAGTATGAACCAGGGTGGCCGGGATTTGATCGGGACCTCTGCAACAAGCGGCGAACTCGCTAGCGGTCGGACATATTGCTGCCACGAGTCACAATCCTCGATCCTGCGATGCTTTTTATTCCAGGGGTTCTCGACCTTTGGCAGCTCAAGGCCCACTTGGCCCACTCGGGTCTGGTCTCCACGGACCACTAATGGCACTCGCTGCCCACTGAAGAGGTCGCGACCCACCGGTTGAAAACGTCGGCATTAATCTACCTTGGGCGGCACGGTGGTGTAGTCGGTAGCGCTGCCGCCTTACAGCACGAAGCTCCCGGGTTCGAATCTCGGCTCGGGGGCCTTTCTGTGTGGAGTTTGCATGTTCTCCCCGTGTCCGCGAGTGTTTTCGCCGGGCACTCCGGTTTCCTCCCACCGTCCAAAGACATGCTGCCAGGTCAGTTGGCGTACTGACTAAATTTCCCCAGGCGCCCTGCGATGGACTGGCGTCCCATTATTGGTGTTCACCTGCCTTGCACCCTGTGTCTGCCGGGCTAGGCTCCGGCTTACCGAGACCCCTACAGGAGTAAGCGGTTTCTGAAAATGGATGGATGGATGGATTAATCCACCTTGCACACAACCTTATTTCCTCGCCGCGCCTGAGCTGAGCTGGTAATTGAAAATATCCAGTGGCGTGAAAAAGAGAGACACACGCAGGGGCAGAAGTGAGTGGGACACGCGCCGAATGAATGACGGCGCGTCGCACAGCCCTTGATGCCGGAGTTTTCTCGCATCGCCCTCAGACAATAGATCTTCCCTTGTCGTGTTTAGTGAAGTGTCCTGTCGCGGTGTGAGATTGTCAAGTGATCCATCACTCCGGGCTCATTAGCATAGATCGCACTCAGGCGGAACAAACTTTGCCGCATCTCACCTAAAAATAGAGGTGGCCGTGTTGTTTAACGAACCGCTTTGCTGACAGCATCCATCTGCCGCAAGGTGCCACGGAAGATGCGGGTGGTTCCCTTTGAGAATCCTGATTCACTTATCCTGTCTCCACGTGAAGGAATAAGATCATCTATCCCAGGCGGCTGATTCTGTTTGACAACTCTGACTAATTTACGCGCGTACTGATGTAGGTTTTCACGGCTCGATTCATGATGGTTGTTGCTCTTCAGAGCTGTTCTTTCGGGATAGCCGTGTCGAGCGATCACCCTCTTTACCTCGCGACATTTAGCCTCCCACCTCGGAAGCATCATCAGGCGTTAATGATGATGATTGCATACGAGTGAGACGCCTGACAATCATCGTGAAGCCTTTCTTATCTCTGGCGAGAGGAGCTGTGGCACGTATTTGAATGGGATGTGTACATTTCCAAAGGCGGAAAGACGGAGCATGATGGGTCGCGAGGAGTGCAGTTTGGGAAACCGTTTCCCCAATAGTTGAATATGTTAGAAATGTCATAAATTATTATTATTCGGGGGAAGAAGCCAGGGGGTCTGGTTGGGCGTCACACATCAAACACTGGAACGTGGAGGCAGCTGTCTCGGTTGAAAGCAACAGCAACTGACAGGCACAGGGAGAAGTGCAGAGAGATATTTCTCAGTAAGGAGGAGGAGGTTATCAGTGAAGGGAACGGACATGGCCCATCGGTCCAAGGGCCAAAAAGAAGACACGTCACAGAGAGGGTTGCCACCTCGGAGGCACACAAAACGGGACATATCGTGCTGGAGGTAAATAGAATAGAAGGAGAGGACTGTGCCCTGTGTAACTCTCAAGAGCTTTGTCGAGATAACCAACATAATTGGCCCGTCTTTTTGCCAGCTACACAGTGCTGAAAAAAATATAGACCAATCCCGGAAAAACCGGGAGAGGTGGCAACCCTAGTCACAGACGAGAAGCAAATAGGTGTTTAACGTGTGTTACACATATTCAAGGGGACTTAAGCGTCTTGCGTTCGGCATGCCGGAGGGAATTGTGGGAATTTTGGGGTTCGAACGGGAGAGGAATGCAAATCACGTCGCCTCTCGCCCCAGTTGTTTTTCCACGTTAACTCCTGCGCAGCGAATTACCCATTTTCCCAATTGGGCCGCGATCCATGCGTCTCCTCGTTGTGATGGGGCTGGAGGCCCTTATCAGCGCCACGCAGCCGCGCGGACATCTGCCTCGCGTGTCGAGACCCATCCGTAATCACATCGCTAATACCGGCTTCATAAATAAACACGAAAGCCTCCTCTTCTGTAAGGATGCGCACGCTTGAACACGCGCGATGCTCGCCGTATATTTAAAAACGACCCGCGCTTGAAACGTTCATTAGAATTGTTTTCCGAAGCCGTTCGATCGGGAGAGCCGTGTCGAGCCTTTACTACGTTTCGCCTCCCACGTTGGAGGCATCCTCGGGCGTTCCAATGCGTTCTGAGGATGCCTCCAATGCGGGAGGCGAAACGTCGCGAAGGAGAAAAATGGGAGCGCTCGACACGGCTATCCAGAAAGCACAGCTGTAAAAGGCGATTTTCATTGAGCGTTTATTGTTTGTGTATCCACCACCACCAACCAGTAACGTGCTATCACAGATGGGTTTAAATCGAGTCGACACTGCCACTAACCAGGGGACGCGTGACGTGTCAAAGACGTTGCCATGTTTCTCCACCGTGAATTACTCGCGCACGAATGAACACGCGTGTGCTCGCAGAGATATTTTATTCGAATGACGACTCATTCGCTCGGTTAATCACAGCTTTGCAACGTCGTTTTGGATCCTTGTAAATTGTCCGTATTTATTGCAGCGCGTCGCAGTAATTATGATCATTAATTACAGCCCTTTGTCATTCCACTGCTGGTTGAATGCCTCCCCGCGCCGAGCCGTCCGTGACGGTTGTTTTGACCGTACTTCACCACGTTGGTGCGGTGGGGAGGAGTATGTGCAGGACTGGTTAAGATAATCACTGGCCATTGCTGGTAATTGAACTCAGCTCGCCGGCTTCATAGTGGAGTGAGCCGACCGCTGCGCCACCGCTCCGCGGACGAGGTGACTTTTTTTAACATTACATATGAATATGTGTTGTGTGAAAATATACCAACACTTTAAGAACAAACAACGAAAATAAACATTTCGCTAATGAATCACTGCCGTCACACATTACAAACGCGCTCGAGGTGCGAACAAAGTTAAGTTCTCCGCGCCCCTTAGATTATCTAAGCAGGAGGGAAAACTGAAAAAAAATCAGCGTATATGTGTCGCCATTGAAATATGTTTGGGCTCACAATAAAACAAACAAATTGGCTTTGTTTCATTCAAAAATATGATGCTTTCTGCTGTGATCACAGAGAATTATTCAGCAGTGCCGGCTGCTATCCCAGTGATGCCCTGCGCGCGAGCGTACGTTGCATCATTATCATCATTCCCACCACACACACGTGTAGAGCTGCGTAGTAACGCTCGTGAAATGTACCATAATAACAATCATCATGATCATTAGAAGCTATTTTGTGCAGTTGCTGTCTATTCTTCATCATGACTAGTAATAACATTTATTTCCCATATTATCGTCTTCGGTAATCGTCAACTCCCATATCAAAAATACTCGATGTTTGCCCGAAAATAAACATATAGAGGACGAAGTGTCTGTGGCGCCGGCTAACAGCGTGGCTGTCGTCCTCCTGCCATACATTTCTGCGCTTCCTGGCGCCTCTTAGTCGTTCTCCCGTCTCTCTTAGAGAGTGAACAAATATGCACGCGTCACAAGTGGTAAATCATGATTATTCGCAGCACCATTTATCATCATCTTCATCTATAAAAATCGATATGCCAAACATGTATCATACGCATCGACGTGAACTCGTGTCACCTCGTTGGTAATTCATGTATCAAGCTGTTCGCGAGCGGAATGGGTGCGACGGATGCTGTCTGGTTAATTATGTATTTGCACAGCCCATGTCTAAGCTGGGAAAGTCAGCTAAGGCGTGTATTGTGTGCCAAGCTTTTGTTCGTGCGAGCGCTTATTAGCATATTAATACCATTTCATAGGACGTGTCATCTCCAGCCAAAGCAGCACACTACTTCGTCTGCTGTCACCCACCCCCCACCCCCTCGGCTATTTTCTGGAATAAACTTCCCCCTGTGGAATAGTTTCTCGCCAATCCGCCAACAGCCCCCCTGCCGCAAACACCCCCCCCACACAGTCATTCTCCTTTGTCTCCCTGGTACTCATTTTCATCTCTACCCCGCACCCCGCCTGCCCCACTTGCCCAGCCCTCCCATCCTAATTAAATATCAGCACTTGTTTATTTATCTCGCATTCATCTCATTGTGAATAATCCCATCACACATTGATGGGGGGGAGTTGCAAACTGGCTTTGTGACTAAAGCCGTATTGCTTTGGTTAATGTCTAGACAGACGCAGGGGTGAAAAGTACCACGATATTGATGCATGAGGTTGCTCTTAAGAGCCGCTCTTTTGGGATAGCACGTGGCTTTTGGTGCAGTTAGAAATTGCTGATATAACACGTTATCTGCTATGAAGAAGGATTATTGACCGAAACGTCGCCTTATTATTAATAGCTGCTATTACGACAGTCTTATTGACAAATGGGGTTTTAAAAAATATTTTGTGTTTGGGCACCACCAATCCCAAGGCAGAATCACTAAATATCTCTGTAATGTAATATTGCGTGTGATAAAGGATAATAACGTATGATGGTTGCTCTTCAGAGCTGTTCTTTCTGGATAGCCGTGACGAGCGCTCTCTCTCTCGCGACGTTTCGCCTCCCACGTTGGAAGAATCATCAGGCGTTTGATAGTAACATATAATTGTTAAGTTTGAGGTTAAATGTAACGTCAATCAATTACACCTACACTAGGCAGATCTACACAGCACGCTTTGAGGCGTAACCTCCTCCACCGAACGACAATGCATTGAGTCAATGTAGTACATAGCAGCACACACACTGATGCGTACATCTATTTGCGTGGAACATTGAGCGTTACCTCATTGGACATCGTTTTCTCCCCATTCATGGAATGGGATAGAAAGTAAATGTATCTAGCATGACGCTCCCGAAATGAAATCTTGAGATGCACCGATGCTCTTCTAGGGTTCAACAGTGGCCTTTAATACCGTCTGGCCGTGTGGCTGTCTGACCAATGCCGTGACTGTCACCTAACAGCTATGTGACCCGCGGGGTTTAACCCACATTACGCGAATAAACCAAGTTAAGTTGCTGATCGAACTTAACCTTGATCAAGCACGCTACACGGAACGTTGATCGAAATCACGCTTGCTCGCGTTTCGTGTTTGTGAAACTTCCCACGCATTGTGGTGGCGGGGCAATTCAACCGAAACGTTTTTTTTTCCCCAAATATGTACATTCCAAAGAATAATTTTCTTAACGAGGAGTGTAGCAATATCGTGTTATACACTTTCCAAATGTCATCACTACGATGTGATCGACGCAATCGGAATGCAGCGTCACTTGGACAACGTAACATCACACACCGCTTTGGGGTCAACTCCCAACACATTCAGGAGTCCAGGTGACCGCCACCCCCCGCCCTGTGGGTCCCCTCCGCTCCTCCCTCGTCTCCCTACCCTCCCTACCCAGCCTTGTGCCCAGTTAACGCATCCAGGAGCTCTAACTGCGGGCGCTGGGGGACCCGGCGCGGCTATAAATACGCAGCTCTCATCGCAGAGCGCAGGCAACCACGTCGCCGGCGAACCTTTGCTCAGTTTCGTCGCTAACAAAACAATCCGCCGCCCACCTCCTCGCCGTTGTTTTTGCTCGTAGGAGCGGCAGATCATGCTACCGATGATGCAGCTGCTGCTGACGCTGACGGTCGTTACCAGCGCCGGCACCGTCGCGGGCACTTCTGCTAGACTTTTACTTGAAAGCGCGCTCGGCAAAAGTGCCGCCGTCAATTCGGTTCAAACCCACGGTCAGAACGGGAGCGTTAACGATTCCAGTTTTCTCGCGCCTCCCACCTGGAGACCCGTTGAGATGTTGGGTTCAGCTGGGGGTCTGATCGGCGCCTCTGCTGGGGGGCCTCGAGCGGATGTCACCCTACGCAGGGTCAGGAGGGGCTTCATCTTTCCCGGCACGGTGTGGTGCGGTGCCGGCACCAACGCCAACGGTTACGATGACCTGGGTGAGTGAGTGAGTGTGGCTCGCGTTGCCTCGCGATCTCAACATCATTATCATCATCATCAACGTTATCACGGTCATCTCTATCAGCAACCTATAGAGGAAGACAGAGCCGTCATACCTCCATCCATCCATTTTCTAAACCGCTTGTCCTGGTGAGGGTCGCGGTGACAGCAGTCCAAGGAGAGTGGACCAGACATCCCTTTCCTCAGCAACAGATTCCAGCTCTTCCTGGGGGGTTCCCAGGCGTTCCCAGGCCAGCCGAAGGATATATTCCCTCCAGCGTATACATCTATAGGGTAATGCATATACATCCACGATCGGTCTGTAAATTAATTTGTTTCTTCTATACAATTTCAGCCACCAACAAACCGTTAATACGTTAATCAATTGATGTGTCGCAATCGATCATAATCTGTCATCGGTTTATAAAGTGTGCAATCAATGTGTCTCGTATATATAAAGTGCACAAGTCTAATCCGTATATTATCAATCTTCAGTTGGGGAGCAATCATCGTCATCGTAATTGTGAAGCATCGGTCACTCATCGCTATTCACAACACCACTAATCAACGCCATTCAGAGTATGACACCATCTCCAGCCGTAAATATATCAATGCAGCAATCTATCATCAATGCAGTATCTTGGGACACGTACTACGTTATATCACAGTGCAACTACATTGTAAATACCAAATGTTTTGTTTTTATAATGGATCGTGCGCCGTGAACTTTAGAGTTTTATAAATTAAGAGCACAATGGAGCATGGCCAACTAGATCAAGGTCATTGCAGGGTTAGGAGCTGAAACATTCTCCCGACCCTCACTGATTCCATCACATGCACATGTGCACACCGTGCAATGAAGTTCGGTGCTTGGCTGTAAAACTATTCAATGACTAGTAATAAAAAATATAGCGCATCACCCTTTTGCCAAGTTACTGCTAGATGAAGGCCTCCCCCATCCCGTGTCAGTCACGAGGATTATTCTGGCATACGTCACCACGGCGATCTGTGAACGGTAGATGGAGGAGGGCGGGACCTGTTCTGATATCACTATCCATTGACGTTAGCAGTGGCCGAAAATCGAACTTTAGAAGTAATTTCTCTCGTTAAAATATTGTTTTTTAATTCAGAAAAAACATACAAAAACACCAACATTCAGATTAGACCAACTCGCTTCAACTTGTATTTTTGGACACATATGTGACTACGCAATATCATCGTTATCATCAGCCACGCAATATCATCATCAAATCAGCCATGATCTATCCACTGGTGGGTGACGCTTTCGCGATGCAACAAACCAGTTGGCGCCTACACAGGCACTGATGTTGTATTGTTCCACCTCCGCGGCGGGTGTACTATCGGGCATATTATGGTCTTTGGATTCCACTTCGTTGTAAGTCTTGACCGGCTGTACGTCTCGACCACGAAGTCATTGACCCCACGAGCGACGTGTCCTGCCAAGTTCACGTAGCAACGCTTTATACCAAAAGGGTTGTGCGTTAGCTTTATGCGTCTGTCCATCCTCTGTGGTTATCGCCACTTACATACTTCCTATGACCAATTAGTTTTGGAGAAGAGCAGTTACAGAGGCTCTGTAAGTTATTTATTTGTTATTCCTGGTTAAGTCAATATTATGTCCCTAATTTTCATGCGATTTCCCATCCACATGTTCCTCCTGCTTTTGTGTCTCAGCGTAAATCCGAGTGCGCACTTCTCCACGCGCACTTGTAAGTCTATGTCTCGTGAATATTCATTAATTGATTATCAGTGCTCGTTTAATGCTGTACTTGGTCGTGGGGGGCTGGAGCCTATCCAGGCAGACGCACGGCGCAAGGCAGGGCTATATCTAGGGACGCCAGTCCATCACAGGGCACCGGGGGGCAATTTAAGCAGCAGGTCCAACGAACCTAAACAACAGCATGTCTTTGGACAGTGGGAGGAGAGCCGCAGTACCCGGCCGAAACCCACATGCAAACTCCACTCCACACCGAAAGGCACCCTTAGCTGGGACTCGAATCCAGGCCCTTTTTGCTGTGAAGTGGCAGCACTACTCATTGCGCCACCGTGACGCTCGTGTTTTGGAATATTTCCCTGTTATTCCAGTGCTTGATTTGGGTCATCTGTCATTGGTGAGTGGACCCACCTCCGGCTCCGATAGGTCGCGGGATGGGGGGTGTGTAGCGGCATCACAGCTGATGGCAGCTGGCCACCGCAACCGTGATTTACCTCCCAAGGAGAGTGAACGTCGGTTGGCCAACGAGACATGTGGTGATACCAACCCCATACCTAGAACCGCCCATGGCGTGGAACGCTCTAAGCACGGTTTTATATGGCCGACAGTGAACCTGACGCTATGTTTGTAAGATTGGAGGACAAAGGTAGCCACCTGCAATCATTGACACCCCCCCTTTCCTCGTTGCGTGGCGTATGAAGGTTTATGTCTGTAATTTCCGTCAGGCACTTGCCAACAACACTTGCTGCTAATCTAAGTAGGCGAAAGATTACCCGTATCTTTATGAGCTTGCAAAACCGTGAGCCACGTGGACAATTAGTGCACAAGGCACGAGAAAGTTCAGCAACAAAAACATACACCTGGCAGTGGTTGGTGCACTGGAATCTTTAATCTCTGGATTATGAACAAAACGTGGGTGGGGGGTGTGATTCTTGTGTTTTGTACATATTGAAACAGAGCTGTGCCAATTCGTGTGAATATTCAAAACGCGGATGTGTGTGCTTGCCTCCAGGTGAACTTGCCGAGACCGACCGCTGCTGTCGTGATCACGACCACTGCCCGCACCTGATCGGTGCCTTCGAGTACAAGTATGGCTATCGTAACTACCGCTGGCACACCATCCTGCATTGCGACTGTGACACCAGGTAACCCCCAGACCAGTGGTGCTGCTGCTATGGGGGGGCCCTAAGCAGACATTACATTTGGTTGACCCATTTATTTTAATAATAATAATAGCATTTAAAGTGATCAATAACCGTGCGTTCTCAAAGAAAGTGAATGTACTTTTTGTAACCTTTTAATGTTCTTCGTGTGACGGCAGCTTTAAACAATGTCTTCGCGACTGCAACGACACGGCATCCAGGAACGTGGGGCAGGCTTACTTCAACATCATAGGCATGCCGTGCTTCGCCTTCCAATATGAGCAACGGTGCACCGAGAGGACGTGGTGGGGAAAGTAAGTGTTGTTTACCCGAGCACTTCGAGATGACAATTTAAAAGTTGATGTTTGAATTCTCTTGATTTTCCTCTTGGTAGCAGTCATGAACATGTCAATGGAAACATTTTGTGTCCATCATAGGCGGATTACGTGCTGGTTTTCTAAATGTTTTTGTGTATTCACTTTTTGAGTTTTTACGTGATATCACTAAGTTTTCTAATGGTAATTTACAGCCCGATGTCAATACACTTTTGGATGAAGGCTGCCGTGCCAGCCGTGGAGGTTGTTTGACCATAAATCACTATATTGTTCAGTGCGGGTTGGTGGAGGGCATCCATGTGACCGGTTCAGATTTCACTCCTGTGAGCCATGACCAGAAGTTTAACCCAGGCAGCTTGGGTCATAATACAATTGCACCTACCACTGTGCCACCACTTCATGCTAAATACATGTGTTCCGACCGCCAAATCTTAGAAATGTGATGATATTGTCAATATCATTGTTTTCTCTTGCTAGGTGCTTGAATTATGAGGAGGTGCCTGTGGCACACGTACAGAATCAGAAGCCTTTTGACTACGAAGGAATTGAGGTCAGCAGTGAGGTTGAGAACAACAACGTTGACCCCACGGATGGAGACCCAGCAGCAGTGAGTAACCTGCCGCTGGAGGTCACGACCGCGACTGAACCTAACCATCAGTTGCCCGCTACGACCGGCGAGTATTCTCCTCCCAAAACCACCGAGTCAAAACCGATTCAACCCAGTGTCACGTTTAAAGGCGGCGCACGCAAGAACAAGCAAAGGCACGGGAAAAAGAATCGAAAGCATGGCAGGAAATCCATGAGAGGTTTTGGCCAAAGTGGTGAAAATTCTGCTCATTTGGAAACAAATGAGGTGCGGGTGAATTCTACCCTTCGCCAACACATCGGGCCAAAGCGACGAGGCGGCAAACGCAGAGGCCAGCAGAAGAAACTTCTCGGAAGGAAAAAGGGCACCGGGAAATATCTAAGCTTCGAGCCGCTGACAAACGAGGGCTTGAACGGAAGAGGCCAATACGGTGCTGTTAATGCCGGAGAAGTTGATTTACGTGCCAATATATTTGAAGAAATGTCCAACAGTGTTTCTTTACCGACGGTTCAACCAAAACGTTTTAATAGGTTGCGTAAAATGGGCAGAAGGAATGGCAGAAGGAATGGCAGAGGGAAGGCAAATGGGAGTTCTCGGAATTGATTGATGATTGAAATTATGCCTTGTTTAGCGCTGATGTGTATTTTAGGTTGTTCTGCGTGTTGTGCGTCATGATGTCCGACGTTTGCTTCACGTGCTGGGAGCTGCTTAAGGAACGGACAGGCTCCCAGTGCACAAATAAAAACGTCGGACAACACACAGTACACATCATGAACCTGTGCAGTCCTGTTATGCTAACAGGTATTTAGCTTCATGTCTCTTTGTTATCGTCAATTTCGCATCAATTCCAAAATTTTATTTCTAATTATTTTCTGACAGCTTTCTGACACATATCTTCCACATCCAAGTTGCCGTTCCATGAAATGCAAAAAATAAAATAAAGAATACGGCAAAAATAATTTTATAATGTCTCAAAAAAAGTACAACTCAGGCACGAAAGAATTCTTGAGTTATTAGAATAATTCCCCACCACCATGCCCGCATAGAAGATGTAGTTGTAAGTAAATTGTTGCAGGTGAGCGTATAATGTGTTTTTGGTTGTAATGTGAAGTCCGTGGAGTCAGAACGTATTGCCTCCAGGGAAGTGATATTAACAGTATGCTTGGTTGGAAGAGTTTGGATTGAACGGCGAAGAGTTGCTTGCTATGTATGAGGTTTGTGATATACGGAGAAACTTGTTAGTGTAATTCTTTATGTTAGCAACATGATTATGAAATGTATCTGTACTTGATAGGTACCCAATGTAAGTACTGTGTATATATATATATGTTTAAGTCTGTGATGTGCCATGATTTTTGAGGATTGAGCATGTGTAGCTCAATTATTGGAAAGTGTTAGCAACTGTTTTTTGAGGTAAGAAAAAACATCAGTAGTTGCAGTAAAATACACGTGATATTACGAAGCCTGTATTAAAGGATGATCTGTTTTTAAGGTAGATACATGGGGGCCGTCTGTTTGATGCCGTACGATTTTTGTAATTCGAGATGTGCTGTGAGGCACAGGTTCCCAAACTCCGGTGCCCGTGACCCACCGCGCCACGTCATTTGCGCTTTTACCAATTTACTCCCACTTAAAATACAAAATAACTCCGTCAACGCTGCACGCACCCGATGATTGTCAAATACGTCCCACGTGGGACCTGGAATGTATTTTGGAAACTCTGGTCAATTGTTAATTCTGAGGCTTGTTACTGCTTCGGTAGATTGTACGTTAAAGCTAGAACGGGAGGTCTTTGGGTTTAGGCACAAGAGGTACCCTAAGCAGGGGTTCTCAACCTTTTGCACCTCAGGGCCCACTTGGCCCACTGATGGGTCACGCCACCTTGACCGCTAGGTGGCGCTCGCGGCCTACTGATGGGTCGCAACCCACCGGATGAGAGTGGCGCTCCTAAAGTATAGGTACTTACTTAACCTGTCGGTTTGCTGCCTGTTATTAGGAGTTTTTTGCACGTCTAGTTTTATAAAATTGATGTGTGAGCCATGTTTTGATAGT
This sequence comes from Geotria australis, assembly GCA_036362915.1. Taxonomy (NCBI): domain Eukaryota; kingdom Metazoa; phylum Chordata; class Hyperoartia; order Petromyzontiformes; family Geotriidae; genus Geotria; species Geotria australis. The sequence continues at coordinate 2,561,068 of JAZEWU010000010.1, forward strand.
ATTTGGAGCTGAGGTTATTATGATGGTTATTTGCTTGGGAAAGCCTCGCTGGGTCTCATGATTCGTTTCCAGGATGATCCTGCCGAATTTTCGCAGTCGAGGGGTGTGGAGTGTAATTGTTATACGTATTCCAATACTCTATGCGGGTCATGAATTGCGGGTGATTTCTTTACATTCGGAACATTTGAACAATGACGCCACCACAAAATGCCCTACTCTTGTAAACTAATGAAATGAAATTAGTCGAATACAAGATACTCTGTACGCCATCTAGTGGGCTGGTCGTGACGTCATAAATGCTGTCAAGAAATGGGAGGCCAGGAAATTATAAAGTATGGGATAACCAATAATGGGTATATAAGGCGGTTTCTACTGATGCGATGGGAAACCGGTCGGGAAAACAGCTTTTCCGGTATTTTTGATTGGAAGGGTAAACAAAAAGCTATAGCTATGTGGGGCGCATGTACTCTACTTGTAACAGCTTTGTATCAGCAGCAGTATGATTTTTTTCAAAATCTGCTTGGATTCTCTACCAGTGGATAGTGAAAGATCCATGCGGTGTTTGTGATTCTGTGAGTCTATGGCGGTGCTTCATGTTTGGGAAGCCACTGCGCCCTGCTGCTGATAGCAGCGGGTGTCATGACGGCTGAGTGACCGAAACTAGCAGCGGTGGCGGCATGAATGGCGGCGGTAGAAACTGCATCTATGGGTCTCCGCAGAGTGGCAGACATTGCCCCATTCGGCCAGCTGGAACGGTAGTCCCTGTGTGGCAGCGTGTGTGGAATACTACCCGCGGTGCTTGCTGCCCCCTCTCCCCGATATAAACTGTTGTCTCTCTGTCTCCTGCTTGTGTCGGCCTCCTTGTCTGTGTTTTTTCACCGCGCCTGGATAAGCGGTGGAGTCTGCATCTGTAGCGATTTTTTTTCTCCTCTGCCTTCTTTTACCATCCAACAAAGTGGTGGCCACTTTCCATCCTCATATTGCTCAGCTGTGTTTGTGATTTAAATGTGCCCTATGCAAAGGCAAATTAACTGGGATCATAGTTGCCAAGCATGGGGGAAACTACCTAGGATGACTTAGAGCTTCATTACGGCTCATGTGGGGGTCAAGGTAGAAGCGTTCACGTCGCGATCCCTGTCAGGTAGTACTTGGTATTGCCTGCGAATTCTACCAAACACTTCGAAGCCAAGCTGAAAGACGACCATGTCCAAAAGCTAGCCATCGTGCTTCGAAGAATCGCAAAGAAGAAGACGGCTCATGTGGTCCTTTAGAAATGGTGATGCCAGCTCTTGTATAAAGGCGCTTGTGTCATATTTATAAACTTTTCTAACTTGCCTGATTTGTTTTTGTTTACATACTTTTCCCAAGTGGATTGTAAAGTGGTGTATTAAAGTGCTTATTTATTTGAGTCCTAGAATAAATGTCTCGCATAAGGGATAAAATGACATTTCCATTGCTGAATTTGCATGTTTAAAATCGAATCTCTTGCAAGTAGTTTCGTGATGCTTTTAAAGCTTGAAATACAGTACTGCAATGTTTACACCTTTTAAAATTGAGATTTATTTTGAAAGTGTACTGTATTCCTAGAGTGGTATAATATGAGTTTTTGTCCGTGTGGTCTTTAGAGGATTTTATTGTTGTACAGCATTTAGAATCAAATAAAATGTGATAATGCAAGATCTCAAACACTGGCTGAGTGAAGCTGTTTATGAGTTTAGGTCATGTGAAAAAGAGTGTGTTGTGCACCCATCGATATGTTGGAGAAAACGAGCGAGCACACACAGCACTTACCGTCAAAGATAATAATAATATTTATATAGCGCCTTTCACCCGAGGGTCACAAAGCGCTGCACAAAGCTGCAGAGAGAACGACATGTCAACAACGACAGAGCACGGAAAATCAGCAACAATTTTTTTTGGGTTTTTTTTTATTTAGGTCACTTAAGATGGTACCGACGTTTCGCTGAAAGTTCCACTCAGCTTCATCAGTGTGGCTGAGTGTGTCTGATTAGAACCAGTAGTATCTGGTTTCCGTTACTGTAGTTTCTAGACTTTAGTTTGATGTAGAAGTTGATCCTTGTGGCTACTCTTATTATTACTCTTGATCACGGGGATAATAATAATAATATTAGCGTTTTATATAACGCCTTTCACCCGAGGGTCACAAAGCGCTGCACAAGGGCCGCGAAGAGACCGGCATGTCAACAATAATAGATAAGTAAACAAAAAAACCAAAGGAACAAAATAAATAAATGATGCAGGGCTATACCTAAGGAATGATGCAGGGCTATACCTATGATGGGACGCCAGTCCATTACAGGGGGCACCGGGGGAAATTTAATCCGCAGGCCGACTAACCTATGCAGCAGCATGTCTGACTTTGGAATTAATCGAACTCAGAATCGATTTCCATAGATGCATATAGCACGATTCGAGTCCGGACTCAAATTGCATTCAAATGTCCTCCCGCCCGCTCTTTTTCCAAGTATCGCGATAACTTGGGCAGACCACCCCCCCCTCCGCGCGAAATCTCGCGAGATTTGTTTAGACGAGAAGCGCTAAAGCGACACGTCACTTTGGCGCCTTTTCTTAAACGTGTGTTCCTCTGTACAGAGGCGCCGCTCACCTAATCGCGTCCAAGTTTAATTCCCCCGTTGTCAAACCCGTGTTAACGCCACGGCAGAGTCGGCAGTCAGTGCCGCTTTAAGTGCCGGTGTCTTCTTGCATTGGTTCGTTAGGATTGTGTGCAATATTCGCCTGCGGCCTCAGCCGCCGTACCCTCCCCCACCCAGCACCGGCAACCATGTCTGCGAGCGACGCCAGGTATAGTAGTTTCTTCTTTTCGATTCTTCGAAGCGTAATGGTTAGTAGCTGTGTGAGTGTGATGGGAGGTTCGTGAAGGACGCTACTGGGCAGTTTGGAGGCAGTCGCCCTCCAACAACAACAGAAGGCCCAGGAGCGACGCTCACAACAGCGAGCCGAGCGCCGGGCGGATAAAACTCAGCCAATCTGGCACGGTGGGGAACACAGGTGGCGCATCTGCCAGTCATCTCAGTCCGGCAGCCCATGGCACCCAGGGTCTGTCCCATGACCTGTCAGCGAGCCTTCGACACTGCGTGTTAGCCTCAAGGTGCACCTGGCCTGGCACAGGCGCCGTGGTGACGTCACCGCCAGTTAGTGGCGAATGGCGGTAGTTGTTGGGAGGATGTCGCCACCATCAGTGCTAACATCCATCCATCCATTTTCTACACCGCTTGTCCTGGTGAGGGTCGCGGTGGCAGAAGTCCAAGGAGAGTGGACCAGACATCCCTTTCCTCAGCAACAGATTCCAGCTCTTCCTGGGGGATTCCCAGTCGTTCCCAGGCCAGCCGAAGCAAGTCAAGGTCAAGCCAATCCAGGCCTGGGCCTTCCGTGTGGGCTTAAGGGCCTGGGCCTGCTCCGGCAGCCTACCACACCCGCGGCCTTGCGAGCCAAGCCAGGTCAGGTCGGGCCAAGCTGATGGGGAGCCAAGCCGGGCTGGGCCAAGCCAAGTCAAGCCAGGGCCGGGCCGCGTCAACCCAAGCCAATCCAAGCCAAGAACTTCCATGTGGGTGCCGACGCTGGGGGGTCTGGGGAAATGGCGGCGCGTTCTGATGCAGCGGCTACTCTCGGACCAAACAGTGCGGTGTCTTCATGGTTTCATGTTCGTTTTTTTTATTACGTTTTCATCAAGTAACAAGTATTAGCCGTCGGTTTCTGCAAGTCATTTGTAGAACGACAGTAAACAACGCCGGGTCTGAGAGAAACGGTATTTCGATTCTCTGTATGTCCTGTACATATGGTAGAGTTGACAAATAAAGTTGAATTGAATTGAATAATCCCTCCAGCGTGTCCTGGGTCGGCCTCTAGGTCTCCGCCCAGTGGGGTGTGCCTGGTAGACTTCCCGGGGGAGCCTTCCAGGGGGCATCCTTACCAGATGCCCGAACCACCCCAATTGGCTCCTCTCAATCCGAAGGAGCAGCGACTCTACTCGGAGGTTCTCCCGGATTTCTGTACTCCTCACCATGTCACGGAGAGTGAGCCCAGCAACCCTGCGGAGAAACCCTATGGATAATATTAATCAGTTATAAAGCACTTTTGAGTTGGGTCATGTTACTACAGTGACCTACACGTCACCCCGGTACGTCAACCTCGGACATGTTCTTCTTTGCGATTCTTCGAAGCACGATGGTCAGCTTCTTGGACATCGTTGTCTTTCAGCTCGGCTTCGAAGTGTTTGGTAGAATTCGGACATGTTGAGACAAGTCTACATGACGCGCCGAAAAAGGGTGTGGGCCAGCGGGGGATGGGGGCTTTTGGCACCCACCCTCATTGTCCCCCCCCATCACTTCATTGTGTAAGAAGTAACACATTTGTTAAAAATAGCCTCGGGTCGATAATAATTAATAGACCAAAGGGGAGTGCCGTCAGGGGGAGGTGAGGATCTGCAAATATAAACCAGGGAAGGAACGGGAGGGAGGGGCCGAAAAGGGTTCCTCACATAACACATAAGTGACGTAAATAATAATGATGCCCTGTGAGCTTGACCTCCAACAACAGCACTGTGTAGGCCAGGGGTTCTCAATATTTTGGACCTTAAGGCCCACTTGGGTCTGGTCTATACGGACAACTAGGTGGCGCCAGCGGTTGTATAAACGGACACGTCTGTTTGCTGTCTGTTTTTGTCTTCTGTTATTCCTTGCCCCTTTTCTGTCTGTGAAGCAGTGCAAGGGAAAGCAGCTCGGGGGAAATGTCTGGCCGTGAATTGGGAGAACAAGGGGACGACCCTGACCTAACGAAATACCGCAAGGTGTGAGAATCCCTTTGTCTGCAGGGGGCAGCACGGGGATGACACATCGCACACGGGTTTTTTTTTATTGTATTGTACGGTATAAAAGAAACACGCCATGTCATAAAATGTAGTCACTTGTGGGTTTTTTTTTTATCCCAGTAGACCGTCTTGGTCATTATTTGTTGTCCAGGATGATTGTGTGAATTTATTGGAAAGTAGGTTAAAATGTCAAATCTCACGAATCTATTTTTCTGGGAATGGCATGAAAGTACAAAATATGATGTTTCAAATCCGTCGAAAATTTGGATCGGTCCAGGATTATAATAATATCTTACAAATTACAATGAAGTCTAATTAGCGACTAATACATTATTGATCCAGGTAGACGTCTCATCTCATCTTGTCTGCCTGTATCACAGTCGACAGACAGTTTGTGTATTTTCACGTGTTGTGTTTTTCTTGCTGGGGTATTTTTACACAGTACGTGATGAAGTCCAAGGATGCTCTAAGAAGTGACAACCTGCACGCTGCCGTGCTTTACTTGAAGAAGGCATTCGCGATTTATGCAAGCACAAAGCTGGAGATGAAGATAAAGACGCTGGAGGTTGTGACTGCATTCACTTGAATCTTTGACATCTTATTTGTAGTCCAGCAAACCATTTTTTAAATTGATAATATAAATAGCAACCGTGCTCACTCACTATAATTTAGCATTGCCTGTAGTATAATCACTAGGTATTTAAGACTAACTTTTGGGCTGTGTAAACAGTTGAATAAAAAAACATTTTGGACTAACATTTAAACTAAAATGAATCTGTAACTTGAGTGTTACACTTTTGCCTTTTAAGTGGGTTGAATTTGAGGAATGCATGCCAGTATTGGTGGCAGGATATTATTTTCTTGCAGATTAATGGATCGGGTTAGTCGCTTATTTCCATTAATGCAGTGTGTGATGAAGGTTTTATACACTTTGTCATGGCTTTACATTCCAGGAAGCATTGAAAGCAAGTATCAGCAGTGATGAAGAAGACGACGAGTATATAGATGTCCTTGGATCAGGATTGCATTTATTCCATGAACTTCATGACCTGCTTTACGCTCATCAGCGTGAGGGTGTTGCCTGGCTGTACAACTTGTTCAAGAATAAGGGTAAAGGTGGAATACTTGCTGACGACATGGGGTAAGTGAACATTTGATACTCTGCCCGTGAATGACTAAGTGACCATTTTTCTAAATGCTAACAAGGGAGTGTATAGTATTTACATTGCTGAAGATTGAGCCATCAATTGCATTGATTTATGGAAAAATGGTCATTTCAGTTCGTGTGGCATTACTGCAATGTCTTTAATAGTATTCACTTTCTGGACATTGTTTCTTTTTTTTCAGGCTTGGCAAGACGATTCAAATAATTTCTTTTCTTGCGGGCATGTTTGATTGTTCACGCATTCGCTCTGTTCTCCTGGTCATGCCCACCACCCTATTGAGCAATTGGGTTGCGGAATTTGAGAAATGGTGAGTTATTTTAGTTTAATAACAATCTGCATATTAACAGGGTACATTTGTTTACAGATTTAAACAATAATTGCATCATGTGAACACTTTATTACCTTTTTCATTGATTCCGTTAACATAGATATGGAAAAAAAACACCCACAACTTTTTACCTTACAGGGCACCAGGAATCTGTATCAGAACGTTCCATGGCACCAAGAGTGAGCGAACGAGAAACCTGCAGAAAGTGAAACGAACACAAGGAGTTGTTCTCACCACATACCAACTCGTTGTGAATAACTGGCAGGAACTGTCCACATACCAGGGACAGGAGTTCACCTGGGTGAGCGGTGTTGCTACCTTGTATTGTAATTTTGGCTTGTTTTTTGTTATAATAATATAATAAAGCTGCCGCGACCCTCACCAGGACAAGTGGATTAGAAAATGGATGGATAGATAATATAATAATGTTTATATAGCATCATAAATGGAAATTCCATCTTGCATTTGCTGAGGAACCACAGACAAATGGAATGGCAGCCAGGCAGTGAGACGGTACCAACATTTGCCCAAGCTCTTCAGTCTTCTTTATTGTTATCGTAAAATGTTTTCAACCAACTAGTGTGTATATGTGAGATGAAACTCGAACAGCTGAAGAAGACCCACTCGTGCGAGAGCAACACTATCCCATATAGAAGGAACTGCTGTATCTCATTCTCCTGGCAAGCCAGGATATGCCACCTCAGTGCCTGTGAAGGGAGTTTCAGACGCTTTGTGCAATTCACCAACCCTCGCCTCCACAGTGCTGGATTATATGCGTGCACCACCCATGCCTGGCTACTTAAAAATCCCTTGACAATGCAAAATCGAGATGTATTACCTCATTTAAAGTGACCTCAGTTGCTAGCATATGGCTACTAGCTATTATTGATGGGATACGTGGCAGAAATGCAAAATGCGTAAACATGACATACTGGTAAATTTACTGTGCCTGAACAAATGATATTCACAGGTGGAGTGTATTTCAGCTTGTCACAGAAAAATTATGTCCCTCACAGGCTTGTTATGTGAAGAGGGTATTTTTCCCAAGCATGGCCAAAACAATTTTTATTGTTTATTTGGAAAATGTACTCAAGTAATGCACATTAGATTTAGCATAGTGCTATCCCTGTTTTTATAAAGCTTATATTTTATGTTAAAGGAGTAGTTTGGTATTGTTGTTTTAATAAGTTGGTGAATTTGAATTCACTTCCTGTTACCTTGCCGTTTGGCCAGTATTGTAATTTTAACGTCTTATTTTTGTTAATGATAATGTCATTGTCAAGGATGCAATTATTTTGGACGAAGGGCATAAAATAAAGAGTGCATCCACCAAGACTGCCAAGACTATTCATGCCATTCCAGCAAAATTTCGTGTGGTTTTGACCGGGACACCAGTGCAGAACAACTTAAAGGTTAGTGTGCAAATGAAAAATAACTCGTTGTGTTCATCATTTCTTCTGCATTATAAAAAATAAATCCAGGCCAATGTTTTGGACAATTGTTGCTATTTAGAGAAATATTACATGGCAGTATCTATTACAAACGAGATGTGTTTTGTGGTTCAGTTTAGATACCACTGCAAACACAATATGTTACCTGACTGTTTTATTATAATTTGAAGTTTAGTAGCGATATAAGGTTTCACTGCAAACTCTGTTTAGTAGCTATTGAACAAGCCAGTCTTAAGTGTTCTATAATCAACGGTATATTAACAATTAAACAAATCTGGGCTATTTTTAATAGTTTGATCAAGTAACCTTACATTTTTTATTGTATAAACCGAATTTTACATTCTACCTGTAATTTATCGCTTTGCATTTGTTTTCGAATGTAATTTCTATGTTAACCTTTGCTTTTGTAGGAATTGTGGGCTTTGTTTGACTTTGCGTGCGAGGGGTCACTGCTGGGTACATCCAAAACCTTTAACATGGAATATGAAAACCCAATCACAAAGGTTTGTTTAGTCTTTGATGCGCTGGCACATTTAATGCTGCAATTTCACATTGTACACAAATTGCAAGATGCAGTACGAACTGACTGTATTATGTGTGATTACATAACATGTATGTATTAACTATATATGAAATAGCCACTTAATGACTTTCCTTCTGGGAATGAGTTGTCATTTTAGGTTGCAATTCGTATTAAAAAATATTCAGTTGGGAGGGGGGGGTGGTCACGTGCACCCATTACATATAACAAATGACTCAAACTGGATTTGTAATCACGTTATTTGGTTCATGCATTGTGAACTTTAAAATGTATGTTAATAGATTAATGTACTGCTATATTGCCCACATGAAATACAACAGTATGAAGCTTTTTTGTAATTTGGTCATTGCGTTGTTATTACTCTTGGGCTGAAGTGAATACTCTATGCAGTTGAGGACATATTCTGTTGGCTGTGGGTGTGTGGCTTCAGGCACGCCAAAAGGATGCCACTGTTGGTGAGAAGGTACTGGGTTCAAGGATGGCGGAAAACCTACAACAGCTCATCAAGCCATATTTTCTCCGCCGCACAAAAGCTGAAGTGCAGTCTAAGGAACGTCGAGAAAAACAGCTCCAGGATGACAAAGAAAATGATCCTGGAGCAGGCAACTCAGCACAGAGGTATTGATCCTTTCCTGTTTAGAGTAATTTTCTCGTGAACATGTAACCGATATTTATGATTAATGAGATTTGTGTAATTTTGTGCTATGTATGCGTTAACAACTCTTGTTAATTGTTGCTTTGAAGAAACTATGAAAGCTTTATTTAATCACTTTGCCTTTTTACATTTATTTTTCTGTTAGAGTCCAAATAGCGATGCCTACCATGACGAGGAAAAACGACCTGATAGTATGGGTTTACCTAAGCCCAGTGCAAGAGAAAATCTACAAAGACTTCCAGAATCTGGACGACATCAAACAGGTGTGTTAGACCTGCCTGCCCTTAAAACTAAAGACCTTTTAGAAATCCTTGAAGCAATTCACCAAGCAATTCTACAACAGCACTTTTTGTACTTCCATTTCTTGGAATTGCCCTTTTCGCAAATAGAGCTTTATACTTTGCTCAAGAAACACTGGTAGAGATCAGTTGCACAAAGTATGAAATCGTTTTTGTGTAAAGTTACATATTTTTAATGAACGTGTTTTGGATACTGACATCCACAAGGTTTTTGAGGCCATATATGTTTTTATTTTAGCAATGTCAAACATATGCTTTCATGGCTGGAATTATAATGCACGCTAATATGTAAGAACATCTGCAGTATTGTAGCATAGCAACAGCGAATTTCTATACATTTGGGAGTATAGTAAATTAAACATAAAAAACGAAAATGCTCTAAAGGAAAGTAATTGTTGCAGACCAGTTATTGAGCATTACAGTTTGATGCTTGTGTCAATTAGCTGCTGGACTCCACACGCTCCCCGCTTGCCGCACTTGGTGTCCTGAAGAAAGTATGTGTTCACCCGCGTCTGCTGCCAGAAAGGGCCTGTGCTCAGCTGGGGCTCAATCAGCAGTTTGGCAGGTCAGTGTTTAATACTTAAACAGTTTTAACATGTAAATGTCTTGAAGTCAATAAACATGCTCATTTTTTAGAACCAACAAATTTGGATGCAACTTTTGATCTGAAATGATATAAACAGTCAGATTTGTTTTATTGACAGTTGGGTAGCCTGTCTGTCAGTCTGCGCAATTTGCATGAGGTTGGAAAATCATTTTCATAGCTACCCAGTAATCTCTAAAAGGAATATATGAAACGTTTCATTGTTGTTCGACCCTCTGACATGCAACATTCTTGCATAGGAAAATAAAACGTTTAAAAGTTATCAACAGCTAAAATTGAATTTCTGCACTATTCAGTTTTACGTTCGTGTGTGATTTATTTGTAAATGTCATGTTTGAAAGTGACAAGTGGTGAAATCATTTCAGAAATGTACCAGAGAGACATGAAAATAACTGGTTTTTATCCAGCCTCAAGTATGTTCCTGCCGAGACCTTGATACAGGTAAAGGGTGATGGAGCTACAAGTACCTCTTGGCATGTTTTTTTACATAATCTTATAATAACGTATTCAAGCGTACATTCAAGTTACACTGGAAGACCCGCATAGTTTTTGTCTAAATGTTAGTTGTGTGCGTGTGATGTTCTGTCTGTGCGGCAGGAATCTGGCAAGCTGACTTTTCTGGTGGGGCTGCTTGAGCGTTTGCGCCAAGAGGGCCACCGAATCCTGGTGTTTTCTCAGTCACTCAAAATGCTGCATATCGTCAATCACATCTTAACTATGAGGGTGAGCTGAGGCAGTTGTATCGCCATAGAGACCAGAGGACATCAATAGCGGGGCGAGAGTGAGATAGCTGTCTGGCATCTGTTACGAAGAAGGGGCTTGCATGAAACATGGCCTGTTATAGCATTCCCTTTTAAGGCAGAGTTTTTGATATATTATTTTTAATTTATTGAGCCTAATGTAATTTCCTGCATGCAGGATTCCCAGTAACACTTTGTTCACAATACTAAAAAAGTGTTCTTTCGGACTAGTTTAATTAATTTTATATGTTGAATATAATACAAAAGACCCATGACTGTTAGCAGTAATAAGGTTTCAATTTAAAGCAAATTTTGAGGTTCTATAATTCACGTCTGTTACTCAGTGGACAAGGTAATCTTATGTGTTTTTTATGGCTGGATCATAAAATCTAGTTTTTACAGATGTGGCTAATATTATTTGTCGTGTACTCTGAAGTCGTCTAAATCATCAATGTGCTTACAAGTGCACACATTTTCTTCCTTAGTGGTAATATTTATGAAACACATTTATCTATAAAAGCTTTTTTGCTAATACTGTATCACTATTATCCTTTGGAAAAAAACTGAAGCAAAATGTTATTTTGTTTTCTGCCCGGACTGAAAACAAATTACAACATGAATTATCATAATTTGGTATATTTTAAACTGAATGATTGATTTAAAAAAATGTCCTGTTATGTTTTGAAGGGATTTAAGGTGATGAGAATCGATGGCACAGTAACGCATATCTCCGAAAGAGACAAGCGTGTTCGGGTGTTCCAGGAGGGCTCTGAATTCAATGTGTTTCTGCTCACCACGCAGGTAATAATAATAATGATAGCATTTATAAGTGGAGCATTGCATGGATTATTTCAAATGTATCCATAGTTTTGCTTCACCTAATAAAATGTGTTTCGGTTGGGTCACATTCGTGTCGTAAACCCACTTCCACCCGACATGGGCAATTAGTAAGGTTTTGTCATGTGAACAGAATGTAAATTTGTTATTAATTCAGCATACCAATGTGTTAGAGAGCAAACCCACGGATGCTATTCAAAATAACTGCTGTTCTATGTTATTATGACTGCTGATGTATTATCTTCGCTTGGCAGGTGGGTGGAGTGGGTCTGACACTTACTGCTGCAAATCGTGTCGTGATTTTGGATCCAAGTTGGAACCCAGCAACTGATGCCCAAGCAGTGGATCGTGCATATCGCATTGGACAAACCGACAATGTTGTCATCTACCGGTAATTATTTATTTGTCATTTGTGAACAACTTTAGAAAATGTAAACCTGTGAATGTTTCTTTCATATGGCCAAGGGGAAAGATGTTTTCGAGCTGCTATTGAAGAATTTAAACATTATTTAATTAAAGGTGATGGATAGCTTGGACACTGATGAATTATATATTTCTAACATTTTAGCGTGTGATGTCCAAATCTAAATTGAGAAATTCCCGGTATCCCACTGATATATCATAAAAATAATCTTAATGTTATTGTATGTCCATGCTTGATTCTCTTGTATACCCAGCTAATCTCTCACTGTCTACTCAACCAGACCCTATATATTACTATCTTTGCCAATGGTTGCAACTCGCCTGGTACCGTTGCTTTACCTGTCGAGACTGCTGTCACCCTTGTCCTGAAAGAGACAACAATTTTGGATCCAATCATCCCTTCAATTCTCTCTGATCACAAATCTCCTTTTACATGCTAAGGTCCTAGAAAAAAGGTTTTCTTGTCCAGTCTAGTGAAATGCCTCTTCCAACATAGTCCCAGTTCCAAACTGACATACTCTGGCACAAATTAAATTCTGTAGTTTGTGCTCCTCATAAAATGCTGACAAGACATTGGCAAAAAGTCTTTAATACTTTAGAGTTGTCATTAATCATGAGCTTTTTTGTGTTCTGATATATCTCAACTCTGCAGAACCTCATTTATCGATCTGCAGAACAGCTGAAACCAGCATTGTCGAACATCACATGCTGCCAAGACCCTCATCCATACCTTAATGACATCCAGACTCAACTCTTCCAAATTCCTAATTTCTAAACTCTAGATGATCCCAAATGCAGCTGCCAGACTTCTCACTCCCAACCATAAACAAGACCACATCACCTCAATACCCCAATCCTTTCACTGGATTTTTGTTTCAAGGTCACGCATTTTTAAGATCCTCCATTAACTTATCTCTGTTTACCTCTCTACCCTCATTTTAATCTGCTCCAACCAGGTTGTCGATTTCACCAGTCAACCTTTGCTCAGAGGGAGGTCAATAATTCTCATATGCTGCCCATGTAGTCTAGAGCTAATTCTCTTCTGCTAGTTGTTCACTCCATTGATCAAGTTCAGGCTCATATCCTTCGTTTTCCTTTGATTATCAATGACTGTCTATGAAATAAATGTACATGTAAGCATATCTAGTGTCTTGAAACAGTCACGCTACAATTCAAATAGTGTTGTACCCCACATTTTATTGCACAATAAAGTGTTCATTCATTGTCTCCAGGCTAATCACCTGTGGAACCATGGAGGAAAAGATCTACCGCCGCCAAATATTCAAGGATTCTCTAATCAGACAGACAACTGGTGATAAAAAGAATCCATTCAGGTAATGACTGTTTTTCTTCACTAGTATTACACCTATATAACTTGACCTAGTATTTTCATCATCAATGTCGCCAAATAATCTCTAAGGTCATTGGTGATTTCTGTACCTATTCAGATGCATGGAGCCTCTTTTTTTATTGTGAATGGAATGCAAGAGCACCATTTAAATGAATAGAGATGTTTTTATAGCATAGGGTATCATGCTTAGAATACCAATTAATTTCAAGTGCGATTCCTGCATCTCCATTAAATTGATGTAACGATTTCCACTAGATGGCATACTAACTCTATTTAAATTCTACTTTCTTGAATGGATGTTTTCATATTGGCTGTAAAAGAATCAAAACCTCTGTAAAAAAAATCCCACGGTTGAATCATTGTAGACGGGCAAGATTTCTGCAGGAGCAGCTCTGCACAAGTTATTGCCAAGTTATTTTTTAATGGACGTGATTAACCTTACAACTTGTTCACAAAATCAATCAAACTACCAAATTATTGTTTTATCAGATAAAATGTTTTGAAGGTGCTGTGATGAGTGTATGGGTTTTTGGCTGATTTAGGTATTTCTCCCAGCAAGAGCTCCGGGAGCTGTTCATTCTTGAAGATACAAGAATGTCCAAAACACAAATTCAGCTGCAGAGCTTGCATTCGGCGCAGCGCAAGTCTGATACTACTTTGGACGAACACATTGCCTACCTCCATACACTTGGTAAAACGTCTTTTGATCATCTCGATAAAATTACCTTTTAAGTATTCATCACGATGTTTTATGTTGCTATTTTATTTGCAAACAAACATGAATACAGTTATTAAAAAAAGCACAGCCAGTACTGAGGTTTTTAACTACAGCTTATTTAACTCATTCTGATATTTGTGTGAGCCAAGGATGTGTAACCAAACAGGCATTTTCTTTTTAGAAATATATTTTTTACACGTGACCTTGAAAATTCTCACTTTGATGTCGTAATGTGCATTGAAAAGGAATGGAGCAGTGGATATTCAGAATGCACTTGGTTTTGCTTATCTTAGCAATTCTCGTTAGTGGCATAGTGTAAGTAGCATGTGAAATGCATGATCAAAGGAAGTGTAAAATTCACTGTACATTTCATTAAGCAGAAATAGACTATGGGCATCTTTTTTGCCAGTGCACAAATAATGTAAAATATACAAGGTTTTACCTTTTCTGACTGAGAGAAGTGTTAAGATCTTAAAACACCAATTACATTATTTGTACACTGGCAAGAAAGGTGCCCATAGTCTAAACAGCTAGACCCTAGCTACTAATGCATAGAAACTGCTGGCCTTTTAGCTAAACACTGAGACTAGGCTATAAAGAAAGCTGTCTCCAGTGTTGGGCTAATCAGTTTGAAGGACAATGCATATATTATTCTAGGATTTGTTTTCATGTTTTTGCCACAAGCATGTGTGGCATTTTGCAAACTGGAACCTTTGCTAAAAGGTGTCCAATTGGTGTTTTAAGATGTTAACACTTCTCACATTGTTTTTTTTCAAGAACTAAGTACTGCTTTCTTTTCAGCACCTTCTTTCCTATTGCAGAAGCTACCATCCTACCTCTGCTTGATTTTTATGATGTCGCCTAAAGAGCTCCTTCAAACACCCCTTAATAAGCTAAATCTGTTTTTCATTCAGCGCTAATAGTCACTTTAGATGTCCCCTATAGAACTCATTACTGTGAGCTTGACACTAAAGCTAATATAATTGTGGAGGTGTGTAGGGATTTACTCTGGGTGATCTTCATTAACAACTTTCTTGAATCCAAATCCTCTCGTTTTTTAACTGGCATTCTTCATCCAGTAAAACAAATCCTAAAAACCTTAAATGGACCTCTGATTGCCTGTTGCCTGCTGTTAGATTGAGAACTCAGACAGACTGGTTCCCAGGGCCTTCTCTTGCCCAGCACCCACATTTTGCAATGTCCTCATATCCAGTCTTAATACTGTATTGCACAGTTACCTTGAGCATATTTTAAGGCCAGGCTGCAGTATTACTTCTGACACAATTTTGAATGCTGGAACCAAGCTGTCTGAGGCAGTATATTTATTTACATTTATTTTTGACACTTTTTAAAATGTGTTATTAAGTACGTTTTATATCCTGTTGCATTAAGTATTGGCATTTTTTAAGTACGTAATATTAGTTTTTGCTTTTTGCCACCTTGTGGTGTTTTGTAACTGCTGTACCTCCCTACGGTCTTAGGCTCTCGTCATTCTTGTAAAACGGCAGTTTAGCTCCATGGGCTTTAGCAAGTAAACTAAAGTCTTAGACTGATTTTATGAATGTAATTTTACAAACTAAGCAATGTATGAAATATTTTGGTCACTTGGTGTCCTCCGCAAAAAATGTTTCTACAAGCGTTGCTATACAAAATGTTGTAAATGAAACTTAATATTTTTTTATCGTATTGCTTAATCATGGGCAAAGGAACATTTTAAAAATCAGGCTCTTGCAGCTATGCTACTCAACACTGATTGAATAACTCAAAACTTATGCCCATAAATACAAAAGATACTTTTGGTTTTGATGGAGATTCTGTTTTTTTAATTGTATTTCTTTTTTTATATCTGATAGAAATGTTTGGGCTCTCCGATCATGATCTGATGTACTCCTGTGAAGAAACCAGTGTTGAGACTTTGGAGGAAGAAGGTGCACACTACATTGAGCAAAAGGTAATGTTGCATTGGTTCAGCTGAGAATCAGAGGTTCATGTGCAAGTAATCTCATCACGTGCAGTATGTGTGACTGTCATTTGTACATATTTGGCATGGAACAGGTGCGTAAGGCACAGGAGATTGTGGCAGCAGAGTCACACGTGAACCAGCAGTTCCGCAAGCAAATCCTGGCTGGTACCGAACCGCCACGGGGTCTGTACACAGGTCAAGAACGAAGCAAGGGGGATGTCAGAAATAACAAACCAAGACCTGAACCAGGTAAGTCCTTCGTTTTTCTTGTCCAGTTCCACGATAATCCAACATTATTTATTTGGGATGTTTATAGTTAGGTGCACACAACGTATTTGACATGTTATTAACGACTCTTCTTTTATCTTAACAGAGTGGGAGGATGAAATCGGATCTAATGAAGCTCTAATGGAGCCAGCCCACCGACAGAATGAACCTGACATTCACAGCATCAGCCAGGATATCACAGACTTGACTTTGGAGGATAACGTAAGTAAACCAGCATGAAATTTTGGATCCGGAAGTATGCTTTCAGGGGTAGTGACATATTTAGGTTAAGCCCGCGCGCCCAGCGGGGGCGCGCGGGCTGCCG
>JAZEWU010000010.1:2589974-2623490 GCA_036362915.1 Geotria australis
CAGAAAGGCATCCCGAGCCGAGATTCGAACCCGGGACCTTCTTGCTGTGAGGCGGAAGCGCTACCCACTACGCCACCGTGCCGCCCCGATATTACAAAATGACTTGTGCAATTCAAAGAATTGTCAGTTAACACTTGTCCTATGATTACTTAAAGGAATTGTGCATAAAAACCTGCCTAAGTTAAAGAACTTGGGGATGATTGGGAACAGCCTGAGGTCTGCCCTTACGTCCACACAGGCTTTCGCAAAGACATGCTATATCATAAAGACAAACGTCCACATGCACAATAGCATGCAAATATCTCCCCCACTGGCACAAATACCACACATTCACCTAAAGACGTTCACATTAAACAATAACACGATTACACATGCGTCCTTGCATAAAAGCGCAAAATCATACATTTGATGGTTTCTCTTCAAAGCTGTTCTTTCGGGATAGCCATGTCAAGTGCTATCCCTCTCCCCCGGGATTACAACTATGAAGAATAAGGATGAATCGAGCTGGGAAAACCAGTACAAATCAAACAATACTTTAAAAAAGAATATCGTTCCGTGTAAAATGCCGCCCGTCTCTACTTCTCACGGAGTTCAGACACGCTCGAATAATATTTTAATATAAGTGAGGCAAGGTCACGTTTAACATATAGTTCCGAAAAATAAATATACCTAAGTTGAAATGCCCCTGCGGGTTTTTCAGCGTGAGCGGACAAGCCGCTCACTAGCGGCTGGTTCTGCGAGCCTGAACGGCTCACAGTTGAAGGACCACGGGTTCGAATCTAGGTTTCCCCAACTATTTTTATGTGTGTCTTGACTATATTCAAGACACTAAATAAAAAACATAAAAGTTGTTGGGGGAACCTAGATTCGAACCCGTGGTCCTTCTGAACTGTGAGCCGCTCACGCTGAAAAACCCGCACGGCCATTCCGACCTAGATATACATTTATTTTTCGGAACTTTATGTTAAACGTGACCTTGCATCAAGTATGTTACAATAATATTCTTCCGACTCTGAACTTCGTGAGAAGTAAAGAGACGCGCGGCGCTGAAAACGGCTCTGTTCGACTCTGCTCGTGATAAGAGTACTCAATCAAGGAACACTTTGTGAAATAATAATAAGTGGGAAAATTTGGATTTGACCCTAGGACCTCACGGTAGAAGCAGCTTGTCCGTTCGGGTGAGGAAACACTGCTGAGCCTTATTGGCTTAGGTTCTGGGTCTTACTCGGAACTATATGATAGACATGACATTGCATCACGTATATTATAATATTATTCGACCGACTCTATCTCAATGCTGGCGCGTGTAAATGCATCACAATTAGATTAGGCTGTGGAACAAGGTGTGGCTCCGGTTATCCTGGATGGCGTTGTCTGGAGTGATTGCAAATTCACCAATGAGGGAAAAGGCCCAAACAGTTGGCCAATTGAGTCACATGATCAGAGAAGGGAGTCGAAAAGTTAAACCCAGAGGAGCAAGGGCCGGTAGAAGACAAGATGGCAACAACCAGCGCAACAACGAGAATCAAGGTGAGGTGAGAGGTGACAACACACGGCGCGTAGCTGACCTTGTGCTTGCGGTTGAGTGTGTTGCTTTCGCTACTGCGTGATGTATTGGTGATGTATCTAACTGCTGCCTGAGTATTTTATTATCGGTGTAATCATGTAAGGGTACTAAATGTCGAATATAAATCCCCCGACTGCCCCGCAGGATGAATGCAAGGAAGAAACGGGAAACAATCGTGGAAATGCAAAGCTGCACGACAGCGATGTGCCGCTTTGTGACTGCTGCTGCTTTGAGAGCGGCGCACGAGCTCAGCCAACACAGCAGCACAGCTCCTCCACGCGTCCAACATTACGCCGCGGCCTCATCAGTGTATTTTGACTGTGGTGTCCAATTCTTAACGTGGTTAAGGGGGGTCAAGGTAGAAGCGTTCACGTCGCGATCCCTGTCAGGTAATACTTGGTGTTTGCCTGCGAATTCTACCAAACACTTCGAGGCCGAGCTGAAAGACAACTGTAATGTCCTCGAATTGACCAGAAGTTAGGGGGGCCCGACTTTGAGTGTCCACCACACGGGGTGTCCGCCGGAAGGGGTGCATTGTGGTGGGGGGAAACTGTACTACCTAAGGCGCCAGAAAGCCTGGGAGAGATAGTGATGGACAGGCGAGTTGGGACTTGCCCCCCTGTGTCCTATTTATTGACTCAGGAGAACCCCTGTGGCGAACTCCATTGTGTAGAGATTAGTTGAGGCTAGACGTGGATTGAAGACGTGAGGTCACTCGCATCGGGTGAGGGGTGACATCAGAGTTTACGCGGGAGTTTTAGAGGATAAAAGGGCGAACGCCCAGGATGGGGGATGTGCTTTTGGAGGTCTGCTTAGGGAGGCCGCGCTTCGGGCGTGGCCCGGGGGGGCTGGGCACAGCCCGGCCAGCGTGTTCTGTGAGCTGGGAAGTTGGCGTGGTGTGCGCGCTGCGGCGCTCCACCGCTAGATAGTAACTAAACGGCGTGCCTGTGAGCTGGGGAGCTCGGTGATAGCAAGCTGAGCAAGCGAGCGGTCGTAGTGATGGACTGCTGTGCGTTGTGGGAAGTCTTGCGTTGGTGAACGACACTGCGCTGGTGAACGACACTGCGTTGGTGAATGAGCAAGCTGAGCAAGCTGAGCGGTCGTGGTGATGGACTGCTGGGCGTTGTGGGAAGTCTTGCGTTGGTGAACGGAACGTCACTCTGCGTTGGTGAATATTGAATGACACTGCTGTGGTGAATTAAACGACTTGGCTCAACCTCTTGCAAGTGCCGCGCCTCGCCCTTCATCTGTTCTGCGAGAGGGTGGCCCTGGGCCGCACCGACCACCGTGTGCTCTGGTGTCCGTGGCGTTCGTCTTACGTCCTAGAACGTGGTAAAGGACCCGACGGCCCATCCTGATAAGAGGGTCGACAAGGGTCCTCACACAACGATGTCCAGAGGCTGACCATCGTGCTGCTTCGAAGAATCGCAAAGAAGAAGAAGAACGTGGTTAAGCACTTTTAACTGGTGTATGAAAGGCGTTATATGAATAAAGATTATTATTATTATTATTAACAAGAGGAACGAGCCTGTTAAAACAGGATAGGTGACAACCCAAACGTGAAGTCGTTTAAATATATATTTTTAAAATATAAAATGGGCTGGATTCGGACCCTAACCTTCTGGTTTAAAGCGCAGGCGCTTTAAACTGGCGCCTACGGTCGGTGTTAAACTTCATCTGCGAACACTCGAAATTTGATGTCTCTCCTTATCACGAGCAGCGTCGAGCAGAGCCGTTTTCAGCGCCGTGCGTCTCTTTACTTCTCACGGAGATCAGAGTCGGTCGAAAAATCTTGTTATATAAGTGATGCAAGGTAACGTTTATCATATAGTTCCGAGTTCAATCTACCGCCTGTGCCGATATGGCGCAGCGGGTGGTTCTTCACCCGTTGGCCAAGCTGCTTTTAACCGTGAGGTCCTGCGTTCAAATCCTAATTTTCCCACTTATTGTTATTTTACAAAGTGTTCCTTGGTTGAGAATACTTATCACGAGCAGAGCCGTTCTCAGCGCCGTGCGTCTCTTTACTTCTGACGGAGATCGGAGTCGGTCGAATAATCTTATAATATTGGTGATGCAAGGTAATGGTTTAACATATAGTTCCGACAAGTAAATGTATTCCTAGGTCGAAATGGCCCTGCGGGTTTTTCAGCGTGAGCGGACAAGCCGCTCACAGCGGCTTGTCTGCGAGCCTAAGCGGCTCACAGTTGAAGGACCACGGGTTCGAATCTAGGTCTCCCCAACTATTTTTATGTTTTTTTTAGTGTCTTGGCTACTTCAAGACACTAAAAAAAACATAAAAATAGTTGGGGAAACCTAGATTCGAACCCGTGGTCCTTCTGAATTGTGAGCCGCTCACGCAGAAAAACCCACAGGGCCATGCCGACCTAGGTATAAATGTATTTTTCGGAACTATATGTTAAACGTGACCTTGCATCACGTGAAATATAAAAATAGTTGGGGGAACGTAGATTCGAACCCGTGGTCCTTCTGAACTGTGAGTCGCTCACGCTGAAAAACCCGCAGGGTCATTTCGACCTAGGTATAACAACCTGTTTCGGAACTATATGTTAAACCATTACCTTGCATCACCAATATTATAAGATTATTCGACCGACTCCGATCTCCGTCAGAAGTAAAGAGACGCACGGCGCTGAGAACGGCTCTGCTCGTGATAAGTATTCTCAACCAAGGAACACTTTGTAAAATAATAATAAGTGGGAAAATTAGGATTTGAACTCAGGACCTCACGGTTAAAAGCAGCTTGGCCAACAGGTGAAGAAACACCCGCTGCGCCATATCAGCACTGGCGGTAGATTGTACTCGGAACTATATGATAAACGTTACCTTGCATCACTTATATAACAAGATTTTTCGACCGACTCTGAACTCCGTGAGAAGTAAAAGGCGGCGCGGCTCTGACGCCGCGTTCTCCTGACACTGAACCTGGCTCCGATCCTCACAGGGATCTATCTCCCTTCTGCGCTCTCAAACAACGAACACTTCGAAAAATAAATACGTGGAAGAACCGGGATTTGAACCCTGTACCTCAGGGTGCAGCGCACAAGCTCTCATCCCACTGAGCCACAAACCCTGGCTGGCTGTTCTAAAAGTTTCCTGGGGTCGGTGATATAGAAATAGATTTCCATACACAGTTTATTAGATTGAACACACCACAAAAATAATACATTCTTGAACGAGGACTTGAACCCAGGCTGCCAACGCGGAAGCGAAGTAGCCCTCCAAGCTATGCAGGCTCGCCGTAGACTGTGAATCTAGAACTCTGAAATACTCTTCCTGGCATTGGTGACAATGATAGAGACTTTAATCAAAGAAAAATATTTAGCAGCGGACCTTGACTTGAACCCACGGTGCCTTGTCGCCTTCAAGGGCTTTTACCCACCGAGCCAAAGCACCACACCGTGGGCTGAGTGTGTGAAACTCTCTTATAAACTCTCCTTGGTGTTGGTGACGTTGAGATTTCTCTGCCGCACATTTGTTTTTTTAATGAAGATTGACAACCAGCACATTTCTTGGACTGAACCCTCCCCCGCTCCCGCCTCAACCCGAAGCAACAGCGGATGCATCTGCTTACATACAGATAATGAACATGGCATGCTGCTGCGTGGGTTCATTGGCCTGCTGACTGGGTTGCCCCCTCTGCCCTGTGATGGACTGGCGTCCCATCATGTCCTTGTTTTTTCTGGGAGCACGCGGGGCATGGGAAGAACATGCCTAACACGTGGCCCCGTAAATGTGATGACAAGGGCGGCTGTGACGTCAGCTCGTAGAAATAAAAGAGTCTGATATCATCACGCAGAGTGGAACGTCATCACGTTATGCGCGACGCTATTGCAAAATTCTGCCAAAAAACTAGCGGGATTCGAACCCGTGTCACCCCCACTCAGAGACCGCAAACATTTCCAGTACTCTATTTGAGCTTGACCGTTGGGTTCGTGTGTCCTAGTTATTTAAGACAGCTAGTATTTCAATGTTTTTTTAAAAAATTGTTTTCTTTTTGTCGGCAAATAAAAACATGATGGAAAATTTTAAATCAATGCTTTTGTGAGTGTTTCCAGGTGAATCAATAAATAAAGCTTCCTGTAAAAAGCAGTGTCAATTATTGGACTTGAGCTCGTAACCTGATGCTTCGCAACCCAACGCTCTCTCCACTCAGCTACAAAGACCTGTGTTATGCTTGTCCGTGTTGTCCTATATAATAGTGACGCGCTGAACATACATGAAAAAAAATAATGAATATTGTCCGATTTGAATCTGTTAACCTCACGATTCGCAAGCCCACACCCTCTTCACTCACCTACAAAGCAAGGACTGTGTAGGCACAGGTGCATGTTGTCTTATATAATAGTGTGGCGCTGATGTAACCTGTGTTATTTCGACCAAGCAACCGTACTTGTTAGTGTCGGCCAAGGCGGCTCTTTGGAACTCTGTTGCCTCCCGAGCCGCCACCCAGACCCCGACCGTGTCCACGTGGGCTTTCTCCGGATACTCCGGCTTCCCCTCATTGTCCACAGAGACGCTGCTGCTTAGGTTAATTGTCTTCACTAAATTGCCCCGGTGCCCTGAGATGCTGTAACTTGCTTACCCCTCCCCACCCCACCCACACGGGGTACGGGAAGAACATGCAAACCCTACGTGTCAACAAAATATATATACTGTCAGATTTGAACCCGTAACCTCAAGATTCGCAACCCCACACTCCCTCGACTCTGCTACACAGCATTGCCTGTGTGAATAAATGCGTGTTGTCCTATATAATTAGTGACGCGCTGATGTAACCTGTGTTATTTAGTCCCCCGCACGCACGCGGGCACGGGAAGAACATGCAAACTCCACACAGAAAGCCACCGGTTCCAGGAATCGAACCCGGGTAATGCTTGCTTTGTGGCCAGGTGATATTTATTTCCCAACCACGGCTTAACATCAATGGCAAGTTAAATCTGAATCGGTCATGCTTCCCCTCCCTTTACCAAGTATGGTGAAACATCGGATTACTAACATGATCTGGGAAGGCAGACATCATCCAGCAGTGTGTTGAGACTGGCTGTACTGCACATTATTATAGTATTGCATCTTGCATAGTTTCATCGCTAACTTGCGATTGCGACTGGCGGCGTATATGGCGTCACATTTACATATAGAGCACACACTGAGAAATGTTGGGAATTAGATCCCATTGGTTTACAGAAAGATTAGATATTGCATGCAAACATTATCCTTCATATGGTCATGCTGCTATCACTGTTGTACTTCAATGCATATAAATTAATTTGCACGTCAAATGTACATAAGGGTTGTAACCATTTGGTAAAAATCTACACACTAAAAATTTGAATAGTTAGCTTATTTATAGCGTGCACACAGCCACATTGAATTCAGAATGCAGACAAGCAGATAAATACAATGTACATATGAATTTTGCATTAATCCACATTTTATTGCGGTACGGTATGTTTTGTAGGACGCCACTGGCCACTTTCAAGCTTATTGCTTTTTCCTCCTCCAGTCCAAGTTCCATTCTTGAAATTCTATTTCTCTGCACATAACTTCCACTTTATTGATTTCTGATAATGGACATTATAAATGTCCTTACATTCTTGAACCTTACTCATAAAAAGAACTAGACTATGGATAACATTGGTCACGAAAGCCTTCGTGTTAAATTGTATTTGTTTCCTTGGCCTTTCAACGTCCCATATTGGTCGCTGTAAAGAGACCCAGCAAGCCGAACGACTTTAACAACGCTTTAACTTTATGTAACAGAATAAAGTAATCTAACCTAACTGGTGTATATAACTTCGGAATATATGGGCTCGCTCTCAGGTGTCTTTTCCCGAGCGTGTATCATCTCCTCAGAAGATCGCCCATAACGACCCCACTTCTTGCCCGTGTTTCCCTTCAACGTCATCCTCGCTCCACCTTTCTGCTCGTTTACCCGATTTTTTCTCAGCAGTCCCCATTTCCAACTTGCCTGTCACAGGATGTAACTATCCTCACCGGGTCAGGGTTTGGTTCCCATCTACCTGTCGCCAGGTAAGTATATCTCTACAGATGTTTTGAACAACACACGTATTTCCAGATTTCAAAAGTGGTAGTAATTGAAGCTTCCTTGCGGGCAACCTTCCAAATATGTTCAAATTCCTTATAATTTAAGTAGTATTGTATTACATTCTCTTGAATAAAATTACAAATATTTTCATTTCCCTTGCAGTGGAAGTAACATTGTATGTTGATGTTTTGTTGATAAAAATTGAGCCAAACAGTGAAGTTTAGTAGTTGCGGAGTAGGTAAAAAAACCTAGTTCAATATTTTTCATAGCAAGTGGTATGTAATATATATGAAATATACTTTTCAAGTCTGAATTGAGTATTGTGCAAAAAAAACTTTAACGTAAAGACATTTCCATACTCCGAGGGGTCCTAGGTTGGGTCTCGTCTTAGTGAAAATTGTACATGTTTTAATTTCTGTGGCCAGTTGTATAAAATCTAAGTGAAAATGTCATTTTAGTTCACACCGGTTGATATTGCAAAGTACGGGAAATATATTACGAAATACATTTTATGGTATAGACCACAGGCTCTTGTGGGATAAGCATGGATTCCTCACAAAGAGGTATTGATTTTTTGAAGATGAAGGGATACAAAAAATGCTTTTATCTGTTTGAGCAATGTTTTAGAAAACGTGCCATATTCACCAACATTTAAAAATACAAAACAAACCTTTAATATATTGTTTAATATCTATTGAATTCTGCATGTAGTATATAACATTCAAGTTAGAATTTTCTTCCACCAAAGTAAAAATCAGCATGTAATGCACAACACTCAAGTTAGAATTTCTTAAATCAAAGTAAAAAACATGCCAATGTTAACGTTTTCTACAGAAATGCTGGCTTGCAATGTAACATATTAATATTAACATGAGGCATTGCTCCTCAATACACATTATTGCAGGTAACACTTTACAATATTGTACATTCATTTATTTTAAGTCGACATGAACGTGTTAGAGGTGGAATGGTGGCGCGGTGAGTAGCGCTGTCACCTCACAGCAAGAAGATCCCGGGTTCGAATTCCGGCTCGGGTGCCTGTGTATTCTCAAATATGACCATGGATAGTCTTCAAGTCATTTAAAAAAAATGTAAAACAATCTCAGATGTTTGCATCTGGAGCGATTTTAACATGCATTAGTGGCGACGAAGTAAAATAATCAGAAACAAGGAAGAAACGATTGTGTGATGTTTTCCAAGATAGGGGGGAAGCATCTTCTGCGATTACATAAAAATGTGTTTTCGCTCCTGTCTGCATTGGAATCTGGGTAACATCGGTGCTACCTACCCTCCGTGGACACACTTATGTCTTACCAGCCACGTAAAATTAGACACGTGGTTGTTACAAAGAGATGCTTTGTTAGCTTTTGTTAAATGCTTATTGTGCTATTGGTTGTTTTCTTTTCAGACACACAAGCCTCCCCACCACGACAAGGTTCGGCCTTGTCGTGGTGGGGGGGCTTGTGTGTTCCAATGAACCTCAGAGCAATGTCGTCTGGAGTCCAGTACTCCTGGTAGGGTCACCCATGGCGAACAGGTCTGAGGGGAGGTTCTAGACTAAGCACGGCCACCCAAAGACCTTCATGATGGTTCGAAATAGTATCATGAGAACCCTGCCCAGACTAGGGTTACCGGGACCCAACCCTGGAGCTAGGCCTGGGGGTGGTGTCCGTCGGCAAGCGTCTGGTGACCGGGTGACCACGTAGCCCGGTCAAGCCCAGCCCGAAATGGATACGTGGAGCAGCCTTGTGGGCCCACCACCCGCAAGGTGAAGGATGAAGGTCGGGTGCGATGCCCTCACGGCAACGAAAAGGACGGACTTAGACGGATAAATTTGCAATCGTTTTATAAATAGGAACTGTCTCAGGACTTATTGTTTCTTGGTTTTACTGTTTGCCATTGTATAGAAGACATCACTTAAAGTTATTTATGTTGTCAATCTCAGCGTTACTAAAAAGTCAGGGGGTGGGTGTCTAGTGTAATGAAGTAGAATGCCTGTATTTCAGAAGGCTATGTGGGCACCGACACATAGGGGAAAACACCATCATTTATGGAAATAATAAATAATTGTTTCAGGCTTACCATCAAATCTGCACCTATTAACTTTTCAACACAACATAAATGGGTTTGGTTAAAAATGTTGTGGAATGTCTTAAATGCACAATAGTTCAACTATGACCTTCTAAAATGGGTCTCCTTCACATACTCTCCTTCCAGACGAGTACGTTAATGCCAGTGATAGCATAGCTTCTGGGAGGCCGTTCTGGAAGTTAAAACATCTATTAGTTGCCCCGTCACATTTGCATCAATGTCCTCCTTGTCTTCAAAATGAGTTCCTTGCAAAGCAAGTTTTGTGCACCACATTCACGGAATAAGCTGTGCTTCAACATGGTAAGGGGTTTGGATAGAATCTTCCCCATTTATCACTCGTTTCATGTTGCATCATTGCCCCTTGTCCACAACAAGTCACACGGCGCTAAACGCATTGTGACAGGGCCTGGTTGTGGCATTGCTCTGCTGAATTACTTGCCTCTGTGCACACAAAATTCGGGGGGGGGGGTTAAACATGATCTAATGTCATCGTCAATACAAAGCTCATTGTAATTCTATTATGCCTTTAATGTAACTGAAATATTTCCGTGAACTCTTGGACTAAACCTCAAATACTTGTATTTGCTATACAAAACACATTAAAATGCATAAGCAGGTGGCAAGTGTAATCTGTACGTTGATGCATTTACAAGCAAATTCCACATAAAAAACAAAAAAACTGTTTCCTTGATACTCAGCAGTTTAGGTGTGAGATATAAACATACATATATATTCAACCGTGCAGGATGAACACTACCCAGCTCTTTCAAGCCGCGTTTCCACCCTAAATCAGAGTTGACACCTCATATCGAAATGTCATCAGGACTATGGTCATCACTTGTGACATGTCCCAAGGCGAGCAGACCAGAGGTGTTCAACAAATCTGTCATCGAGGTGTCGGGCAGAATGTGGCGAGTTGTGTTATTTGATTTGTGCTTGTACACCACTGCCAACGCAGCTGCTCAATTCTTTGTGGTATTCTTGACAACCATTTTGTGCAAGGGCAACCACTGCCTTAAGGCAATGTCCAAGATAATGTATATGAAACATACATATAAACAAGTGGACACCCCATTGTGAATGTGTTTTGTCATTATTCTATCACCATTACTAACACCTTCGATTTCATCATCACCATATCACAATCAGTGCTAGGTTTAACACGGTTATCACAAACATGGTTTTCTAGCACTATAGGAGGACCTTGCTGACCGTGGGGGTTGCATCCCTTGAAATGTGCGAACTAAGGCAAATCCGCCATCCAGTTAGGAAAATCCGCCAACGGGAAAGACGCAATCGGCGAGGTTCTCCTGTGTTACCGTCACAATAATCGCCCCCAACACAAAATCAACAATCACCCTTACTATCAACACCAACACTGTCACCACCATTAATATTACCAACACTGCCTCAATCACCACCACCATGATCAATCGTAATCATGACCATTGCAATCATGAGAATCCGTATCTTCACCATCAGATCCCAACCACCTCTATCAAAACCATCCTCATCACAACCACCTCCACTCGCCCAGAAAAACAGACAGTAAACAGACTTAAGGATGGTGAAGTTTTACATCGTGGTGTTACTGGTATGATATTAAAGTCATGGACACTTACTCAACATTCTTCTTCAGGCTTGTAGTACGTGGATGAGTTTGACACAGTGATGCGATACTGCGAGTGCACTGGATTGGCCACCGACAAAGCCACTGGCCGGTTCCCTAGTGATGGACCGCATGCCACCCATGGATGCAGAAAGTTTTTCTTGAGCTTTTATGTTTACCAGCACCTGCGGTTAATGCATAGCAGTTATATATAGTGTGAACACACAGACAAATGTTTTGCGATAAATATGCAAGTATGATCTAGCTGAAAGCGACTCTTAATTTAACACGTCACCTATCAGGAAACTTTAATAAAAATAAATGGCTTTTTTCTTTTCAAATGAATTTGAATTATTCCATCCAGGGCTCGCACACATAGGAATTCTTACCTGTTCTATTGGATTTGTTCGATACATTTTCATGAGAGTGAATAAACTACTGATAACAATAATAATTGATAGCCCACTACTAGATGAAGGCACCCCGATGCCATGTCGGCTGTGGGGGTTATTTGACAATACTTCACTACAATGGTGAGCAAGGATTGGTGAAAAGATAAAAAAAAATGTTGTACAATAATCCATTCTTCGTACAAAATGCCTCATGGTTTTAATACCACACCCTACTTTTCCAGCCTCATCAGCAATAAACACTAACGGTTTACTGGCATTGCATTTTTCTCAATTGAGGCCCTTTTTATTGCAAAGAACAATCAGTAACTTCGACTAAAGTCAATTTCCAAAACCTGATTACGCTCCTTGAAAACAAACCTCTCGGAGTTTCTGGCTTCTGCTCATGCTTCGTAAAGCGATGAGTGCAGCCTCCCGCACAGATAGGTGGCCGTCATTGCAGGCCAGCGCCACCAACTGCTGGGGCGCCCGGCAAGACACCAGCTGTTCACACAGTCCCTCCACGGCTCCCAGGTTCCCCAGTGCAGCTGAAGCATTGCAACGTATCCTCACCAGGGGGTCCTGACATCAGGACACACAGTGGACATTAGCTTTTGCTTTAATAAAAAAATATATATTTTTCAGTCTCGCAAATTCCAGTGGTCTCAATACTCTACACGAGTTCATGCGTGTAACGGGTATATACGACATGCCTCAACACGTAAGGGTCTTAAGCGATAAACTGCTGAAAACTGCTCGAGACGCCTTAGCCATGTGAGGCCCCCATGATATATAAACCGTCCATCCATCCACCATTGATTTCCCATGAGAAGTATAACAACAAGGATGTTGAGACAGTGTTGACAGCTATGGTGTTGATCTCCTTCCACCATGACCAACATCTCCCTGGTTGTGGTTAAAGCTCATGCAGTCTCTCGTCTGCTGCATTCAAGTTGCATAATTTTCTAGTCCCCTTAAAAGTACCTTATAGGAAGGGTGTTTAATACTCAATGCTGGTTCTATTTACGTCCCCAATAAGCATGCAGTATTCATTGTATAATGACAGAAGGCTAAATCGTTCTGTCTGTCCTGATTCGGTGACAATTGTGCTAAATACACATTAATAATATCTGCTGTCAATGGGATTTGTGGAAACACGAAGCTTATTAAGATATCACGAA
Organism: Geotria australis; assembly: GCA_036362915.1. NCBI lineage: Eukaryota > Metazoa > Chordata > Hyperoartia > Petromyzontiformes > Geotriidae > Geotria > Geotria australis. Next base: position 2,602,879 of record JAZEWU010000010.1, read on the forward strand.
GCTCAAAGATGTGATATTTTTAAGTATCACTCAAGCACCTGCAGCAGTCTTGTGATGTGGGGCACAGTTGGAGCCAGAGCGGATGCATCCAACCCTGCTCCATGGTAAGCAGCGTTCCCCAGTGCCAGGCTGGCTGAGCGCCGTACTCCATCCTCACCGTCCGCAAGACAAGCTGTGAGCTGCGACAAGACGTCACTGCCACCCGCTGCCAGGCTCTCACACAGCGCCGCAGAGTGGCGCAGCAGGTTACCAACGAAGCCGCATGCTTGTGCACGCACCACGCTCCTCTCGTGGCTCAGCACACGGAGCAGCAGGCTGAAACCAGACTACACAGCCACACCGTGACAAGCTCTCAGGGTCCCTGCGTGATGATTTACGCACAGAGTGAAAGATAAATTGCTTGCTCACGCCCCTGCCTTACGGTTGCTTGCTCCCTCCCCTGGTGGAGGAAATGCCTCCAAGAGCTCCCACTAGACAGCACTTTGGCCTAATCTTTACACCGCTGGCCAAACATCTGAGAAGTGGTAGTAGACCTGCATGCTTAGTGAGCAGAGGCGGGATAATTTAACAAACTTCCCATTGTGTCGCTGTTATGCACAGCAGAGTGACCGAAATTCATATCTGGAAATGTGCATTTACACAAAATCAAGGCATATTTGACAACAGCCTTCTAAAAATAGGATAACTTATGCTTATATATCGTACAAGTCTGTAACTCGGTTCCTTAGACGTGCAGTCGGATTACTCTGAGTGTGATTGTGTGAGACACCGATGGGCATAAGCGGCGGGTTGTATGTAGGAGGCAGTACACAGACCCAACTGTGTACAGGCAGAGCCAACAATCACAAGCAGCACCCTTCTGAAAAATAAATCCTCAGATTCTAATATGAAATTATATATGACATCACAATCCATTAAATGCCATGTTCGACAAATATCAAAAACTGCAATGAACGATTACCAAAGTACATGCACATAACTGTCGATTTATTTTTAACTCTCAAATTTATGTTATCTGCACAAAATTACAAAATGCTTTAGATTTGTTTTTACAAAACACTTTTTTTTTACAATTGCAATTTAAAGAGTTCAATCTATATTTTTCTCTATATTTACTGCACTAATTATATATAGAGTTTGTAAAATCTTATGTTTTCTTACCATTTGTGCCAAAGAACCTGTGGATAATTCATTTCCTAAAAACAATGTAAGGAGCTGGTCAACAGACTCCGGTGTTGTTCTGTTAAAAGACATTGCAGACGAGGATTACAGAACGCTTCTGGAGGAAACCGATGTTACAAATCATCACCGATTTGAAACCATTTAAACTATGGTGTTTCGACACAGGTTATGCTGTATTGATGCAGGTTTTCACAGCTCGAGGTATGAAGATTGCTCTTAAGCGCAAAGGAGAGAGGAGGCAACGGCCGACATGGCTATCCCGGAAGAGCAGTTCTTATGTCATTCTCAAACTATTTGTTGTTTGTGCAATTCATTACAATAAATGCTGTGACTCAAAGGTGGTAACTTCACCTTCCTATAAATGAACAGATAAAATATTTAAACAAATTACACATAGGCTGAAATATGAATTATGCAACACATTTCCCAAAATCACTTCTGGTGTTTATGAATACAGTCATGTGCCACTTATCGTCCGTTCGTGCAACGTCCGACCGCATATACGTCCGTGGTCCCATAGGTTATAATAGAGTTCAGAAATCCCGATCAGAGAATGCGACGTAGCGGACATAATCGGACGTGGTGAGCGCAACAGCTTCCCGCACGCAAGACGTGTATCTCATGTCTCTCGTATGCAAAGTGATTGCGCTCCCAAGCGTATAATGGTACAGTACATATATAACCTATAATACATGTCTTGATAGTCATAATAAACGCCTGGCGTTGTTTCCCCCTCATGTCTGTTTCTGTCTTCCTGTCTCTGTGTCCCTATGTCTCCCCCTGTTGCTCACCCTTCCTTCCTGTCTCCCTCCCGTGTTTGTCTGTAAGGAATTGACGGCCATCTTAGGGGACGCTGGCAGATTTTTGCCGCTCTTAAGATTGCCAGTTTCACGACGTTTCAGTGTATTCGAAGCAGCCTTAATCATTTAATTATTTGTTGTTGTTTTGATTTTTATTTGTAGTATTTTTTCTTTCGTTGTTGACATGCCGTCCTCTTTGCGGCCCTTGTGCAGCGCTTTGTGACCCTCGGGTGAAAGGCGCTATATAAATTGATATTATTATTATTATTTTGAAGAGTAATCTAAGAGAAAGCATTTGTATTCTGCTCCAGTCTATACACTATCAAATATATCTATATTCTAGTTAGACTCCAAATTGATATGTTTTAAGCCCAATTTAAAACAAGCTTTTTGATGGAGTACAAACATGAACCCATTTCTTTAAGTCAGAACTATTATGGATTTCTGACGAGTGTGGCTTACCGTGCAACATGACTGAATATAGAGAGGACGTCAACAAGCGTGGCAGGAGGGCAAGAAGGTGATGCCAGAAGGTGAGAAAAATATCGCACAGTCTCCTGTTCACTCATTAACCTCACAAACTCTGTCAAAAATCCAGCATTACTAAGCACAAGTCGAGTCACCAGTCCTAGCGGAACCTCCAGTTGCTTCTCTGCCAGCTGGTGCATGCACACCTGCAATGGTTACAATGTTCAATATTTGAAACTTTGCATTGCCTTATGGTGATTATAGTGAAAAGTTAAAAGCATAACAAACGTTTTCAAATTTGCAATCAATGAACATCTGCTGCTGCTGTTTGCAAACACTGCGTTCTAATCATAAATATCTTACAAGTTTATGTGCCTACGATTTTGGCATAACGAGTATTTTGTTACTATAGTCGTAATTGTATGGTGACAAAAGTGGGACACAAGAACATTTTGCTCAAAGAACCACGGCAACAATGCTAGCCTCAAATGAGTCACAGAAATATGCAAGACTGCATGTGATGTGGACAGGGTACCTGCATTAGGTGGGATAGAATGTGTGTGTCACGCAGCGTGGTCAGAACATCCGTGAGCATTGTGTCCTCCACGTCCATAGCAAAAGGAAAACACAGGATTTGGCAGGACAGCAGCACCACTGATGTCACACTCAGATCGTATTGGTTCTTTACTTCTGGGCTGAAGCGACAAAAATTGAGAAATTAGGCTATTATTCAAGTCATTAATTTCACATCTGAGGGTTGTAAAGTCTCTTGTGTGAAAGTATGCTAATTCACCTTAAACGTGTTGTTTAAATCTAAGCGATACAAAACATACCTATTGAGATGAATAAGGAAACCCTGAGAAAGAAGCTTCAGCAGTACGGTCGTCACCACAGAGTTGGACCGGGAGAGCAGGATAACGCAGTGCTGTGGGTCTTGAGCAAAAACAAACTGTGCCAAATTCAACAAGGCCAGTGTTCCTGATGGCAAAAGATAACATCGGTAAATCCCAGATTATTTTGAAACCTGTTGATTTCTGCATAGGAACATGGATCAGAATTTTAAACAACATACGCATATTTCCACAAACATGAAAGAACCAAGTCAAAATTAAACGATAAAAAAAAATTGATACAATAAGTGGGATACATTTTCATCCATCCAATTTCAGAAACCGCTTAATCCTGTATGGGGTCGTGGTGAGCCGGAGCCTATCCCGGCAGACACAGGGCGCAGGGCAGGGCTATACCCATGATGGGACGCCAAATCCATCACAGGACGGGATACATTTTGACAATTTGACCCTGCTTAGCTTCCAAAATTTGATGAGATTAAACACATTGCAGGTGATTTGATCATTGGCAGAGAAATAATACGAGAAAATAAAGGCAGTGCCATTCCATACCGACAGGAGATATGACGGTCCAATCAGGGGCCAAGCCTGGGGCATCTGAGCGTGGAGTGTCACCTTCCATCACAGAACCAGACACTGAGAGATGCAGAGCTACTGCCAATTGGTGCCACATCAGGTTCCACACTTCACTCTCCGCAAATCCCTGCACCAACTCCCGCTCACCCTGGAATGACAGACACATAACAAAAACATCTATATCATTGCTAAACAAAAAATGCTATTGGTCCACCAGGCATCACACATTTATAAAACTATTGTACAATACTTTCTCTCTTTAGAAAAATAAAAGGAGCAATACAATTGCACAACAGACCTCCCGCTATATTACATATTCAATGTCATACACTCTCAAGTGAAATGTTAAAAAATATACAGCCAGATTTATTGCGCCAAAAATGTGGGGTAGTTTACCAAGCGGAGCAACGGCATGCACGGTTTTGGTTCGGCCTCAGTGCTTATTTACCTCGCTAAGAAACTGCAGGAGGAGCTGTAGGAGTCCATCGCAGATTCCAAATCCATATGGGAAGCGTATAAAAAGCTGAAAGAAATGTACTTTGAGTTTAATTATCTGTACAACTTTAAGTAGTGTAAACTGGAAGCAATATTGTTTCCTCACCAAAAACTTTGTTTTTGAAAGTATTTCTATTTTAATGTACAGTGGATTATGATATATGAAACATTATATTTTAAATAATAATAAGTAAGTTTGTGCACGATAATATGTTTAATAATCACAATCATAAGGTGACATATCTAGCAACGCCATTGTTCACTCATTCAGAATTACCAGTATCTCAAAAGGATAGTGAATGTACTTTCCAGCTGCACATAAATATGTAGGAGGTTGATCTAAAATCCCACCGTGTACCTCAATGTGGCTGGTTAGGGCAGCCTTGGAAAAGTTGAGTAAATCCTCAAAGTTGACTTCTGCAGCTGAGCCCAAGCTTGTCATCTGGAAAATTAAAATTCCTGTGGCACACTATCAAATGCAGCATATCATGGTGATGTGGTTTTAAAATACATACAGGTATTTATTTCCATGTATGTAATAAACAATCAATGAATTTACATGATAAAACATGTTTTACAAAATATTATGTTATGCACTTTTAAAATTGTTACATATTGCAATAGGAAAAGATGAATAAAATATTGGAGACAAAACCAAAAAACATCAGGAAAAAAAATCCAATGCAAAGTAAATTCTAATTTTTAGGAATAATCCAGAAGAATTGCGATATTTTAATGACTGTAGTGCTGAAATGCCATGATATTATTAAAACAATGAGAAATTAAATGTTTCTTACAATATGGGTGATCACTTGTGAATCAACAAATATTGACCCGATATATTTCATCATTTCTTCCATCCTAAAAATAACCAACAGTGATTAAACAAAACTATTCTTAAAGAAGTGGTTTATTTCAAGTCAATAGTTACACACCGAGGAATACATTGTCCCCTGCTTTATTCAATGTTGCCAGCACACAACACCACTAATAACAATTTGCATTTATGTTAATTACATATGAACTGTATGTATTTGAAGAATTACAAAATACAATAAAATGTCAAAAGTTAATAGGGAATGGTAGCTCTAATTGTTCATTACATGTCATGCTTAACATTTGTGTACCTTTGGTCCCAATGCAATAATCCAGGCACATTGCCCAAATGCCTAACTAGCGCGACTAACTAAATTGTTAAATCGTTTTTTCTCCTTAAAGCACATTACAGTGAAATTATTGCACTCAAATTGGAAGAAGAATGTGCAATGCGACAAATGATGCTACAAAGCATTGCAAGGATTCGCCTGTTAGCTTTCCAGCTCTTATTCTTGCAGTCATTTGTGCACCGTTGCAGAATATTTTTGCCACGCTCAACCACTGTGCTTGCGATGCACCACCACGTAATTGGCTTGCCACACACACAGTTTGGGAACCTCTACACAGCGGTACTTACTCTGGAGGAACTTGGCCCAGCTGTATAAGCAGCACACTGAACAGATGCAGCACCAGCTCAAACGCCTGGCCACTAACAATGTCGGTCAGTTCCATCTGTGCACAGCGATTATTTATATTTGTAGAAGGACAAAACGAAGACATACTGAATATGATGGTAAACAAAAATCTGTCAGCCAAATAGTGAATGTTAAAAGCAATAAAAGGGACTTATAAAGAGCTATCATCTCTCACTCAACCTAATCCATTAACATGTAGAGGTATATTTTTGGCTATAATACAGTCATAATTTAAGCGTTTAACGAGCACAGCATTCATGAATCTTAGAAGATAGAGAAGGGAAGGAACCACACCCAAACAGGAAGGTAGTGACATGGTGAGGCAGTACCAACAACTGTGCAAGCTTCGCTCTTCACTGTATACAAAGGTGTTATTGGACAAATTAGTGTTTACAAATGCAGTTTTTTAAACTAATATTGCAACTAACAAATAAACATCGTAAGAAAGTGTTCGTTTTTAAGCACACATAAAAGTCAAATTATTCCGAGAAAAGATATACAACGTTGTTAATGATGGAATATTTTTAAACAGTCTCTAAAGTGATCAAACGAGCTCAACTGTTTAATGGTACCTTTCCTTGGAGAATACACAGTGTGGAAATGAAGAATTTGGGTGTATCGGCCAGCACTTTACACATGGATTCACTCATCTGACAGCAAGAATACAGCACCTTAGGAAAAGAGATAGTAAAATGTAAGTTTAACAAATGCTCCATACACATTCCACTACTATCTAATAATGGACACCGGTAGCAACTGCACTGACAAGGAGAGAAAAACAAATCTTGTTTTTCACACAGGTTTAGGTCATGGATATCCAGACATCATTCTAAAATAGCCATAGCCAATGTTACAAAGTGTCTGTGAATTAAACAAATAATTTTCTTTTAAATAATGTCCTAAATTTACATTAGCATGTGCCGAATCCAATTTCCATCTCATACAAATCATATGGAAATCAAACGTCCTCTCTCTGTGTATATCACCCTGGGTGGAATTGTACTTTAGAGGGTATTTATCAAAAGAGCAATTACAATGCTGGCAGTTTGGGATTGCACTAACCCGTAGAGCATTCGAGGCCTTCAGAGGATGGTTGAGGTCATTCACCAAGCCCTCTATCAGGTGATGCTGTTTTGGCTCCATCAGGCTCTCTACAATAAATTCTACCACCTGTTAAAGGAGATAGAAAAATACGTGAATAAACATTGCTCGGGAAGCCTATATAAGTGACTGAAATTCAATGACATGCAAATTCTGTAAGGGAAAAAAATACACTGACAGCATTGATTGATTATTACAGGGCTCACATAGGGAGCATTATGAATGGGTATCCATTATAATACCACTTTGCCTCTCGTGCCATTGAAATGCAATAAAATTGTTTCATTTTGGACAGTATTTATTTAAAAGATTGTTATGATGGGTTAAAAAACGATTCCGATTATATAAGAAATGGTTAATAGGGTTTAACACACAATTTACAAAAAAGAATAGCTTTCGATTGCAACTAAATTCATAGCCATTAAAAGTTCCATTGCATTTGCACCTTTCAGTAATTCTTTCCGAGTCAGGCTAATCTTTCGTGAACACTTGCATCAATATTTGAAACCATTCCGAATAATTTTAAAATAAAGACATTTGAAAAAAAAGCCCCACATCTATCTGTGCAATAATATGAAGAGTGTGGCACGATATCAATCTAAAGCAGTAAATTGTATACGTGGATTTAGAACGAATGTCCTACCTTGGTCTTGGCCACACAACATGGCTGGTTTTTAAGAGGAAAGTTCAGCAGAGCTGCCATAGCGGCCATAAAGGCGCCAGAAACCTGGTCCAATCGTGCATGGGAAACTGCGGGTGCAGACAATTTATCAGGTCACAACATAGCCCAGACACTTTGTGTCAATACTGCAGTAAAATATGATACCCTGAACATAATGCTTCCTGGTTTTTTCTTCAACGACTTTTTGTCGAACAGATATAAAGCCTTAAATATTCATTCACCACAATGTCACATCATTAACACAAGGCAGAAGCAGATTCAAACATGGCAATATCAGACCAAGACAATACCAGATTATACACGGGTGTGCTGTCCGGTCTACTATACACTTTATATCTGGTGCTGATGAAGTGGTTGCACACTGGATATACCATTCAAACTGCTGTTGGTTTGAGATTTATTGGAATATGTATATGCTTTTGTATATACAGGTATTTCCAAAAGACTCCAGTTTCAATTGCATATACAGTACTGTAAACTGGGGTGTATTTTGATGAATACGCTGTATATTATGTACAGTCTATGTAAAATGACAAACCTATTTTTTTGTGCACAGCTGGTTGAGTCCGAGTACCAAGCAGCATAATCTGAATGAGAGCTGAGTTTGTGGAAAGCAGACTGGAGTAAAAGTCTGCAGACACGGGTGATGAGTTTGCATCCATACTCTCGCACAGGTACACCAGGCACTATGTGTAGGGAGAAAAGAAGTTAATACAGGTTTCAGAATTTGACAGGTAATTTTACTTGGAGGATTACCTACATTGTGTTAGCCTATAAATTATGCCCTTAAGTTTTCGATGGAGTCAAGAGAAGAATGAAATAGAGAACAGTCAATATGCATATCTTTACATTTATTTGACAGCAAAGAAAAGGCATATATCATACAACATTTCATAGCAGACATTCTTACGAGCACGGCTTGTTCGGTGAGGCGAAGATCAGTGTCGATGGACTGATTCATCAGCTTCTGCAATATTTTAATGTATTCTTCACCTGACTTTCCAAACCTCTCATAACTGCAACATGATAAAAATGCAACATTAGTGACAGAACAAAAATCAGTTCTCATTAACCTTAACAAATCGAAAATTAGACCATACTTAACAATTATTTTTATAGTATTCTTACTCGCAGTAAAGCATTTAAAATAGTTCAATAATACTGTGGGTGTTGACAAATATATGACTGACAAAACAATACCAAGGAAAAAATAATGTTTGTATTTTAAAGCTAATTATGACACAAACGGTTTACAAAAACATGGAGTTGCTGATTTTCCGTGCTCTGTCGTTGTTGACATGTCGTTCTCTCTGCAGCTCTGTGCAGCGCTTTGTGACCCTCGGGTGAAAGGCGCTATATAAATGCTATTATTATTATTATACGATGTGCAAAAAAGGTTGAAGTGAGATTATTCTGTTAAAACTGCTTACCTGTCTGAACATATATTTGGATTGGTGTTGAAATCACTGGCAAAGTAAGCAATGAGTAATGCTGTTAGGTCCAACAGGACAGCTAGACACCAGGGTTGCTGGAAGATAGAAAAGCACACAAATGCAGAAATAAGAAACACATATCATTCTCTCTGTGGTTGCTATTGTTATTGTTATGATTTTTCTGCTGTCTTTATGATCTATGTCCTATCATTTATCGCGATTGCTTGACTCTCAGTTTATCTGTCTTGATGTTACTGACATGCCGTTCTCTCTACAGCCATGTGCAGCGCTTTGTGACCCTCGGGTGAAAGGCGCTCTATAAATGCTATTATTATTATTCTGTATGGAAACTAAGCATGAGATGGAAACACATTTCTTGCATGGTAATACTGCATTTGAACCACAACATTTTTTAGGTCTTAGGATATGACATAGATGCTAAAGCAGCAAGCATCAAATTATACAATGACTATCATACAGTGGCAGGGTCCACAACGGCATTCATTAATCTCTCATGAATTTGCAAACTTAGCATCATACTGTCATGACTGCTCAGCTTGTTACGTAAAAGCTGAAAGTGCAGATGTATCATGTACTTGTCGCACACTTGTACTGCCCAAGATCTGCTCCAGCAGCATGAGCGAGTGATGTGGGAGCTCTAGAGAGTGGCAGAACGTATACAGCAGCTCGGAGTCACACTTAGTGGCTAACAGGTTTGTAATGACATGGAGCACAGGACGTAGCCTGGATGCTCCCTCCAGCATCCCATCTAAAACCTGTGTGCGCGTGAACACAAGCAGGCACAAAGAATTAAAGATACGTAATGAATTTATGCACGTTCATAACTACTGCCTAGTACGCTATTACCTTGTTACTGCGGACTGAGATTGATGCTAATGTTCTAATTGTAATGCATTATCGATGTCAACATGACTTAATAAGCAAAAGGGCATGAACATGTAAAGCGAGTACCCAAATAGTTTATATTTTAGTTGTAAAAGAACACTGTATGTACCCAATATTTTAAAATATTTTTCATCTTAAAACACGATAGATTTTAAACTGCATTAGATGCTCAGAAACAACTGCATGTATACGAAATTGTATTTCACTTAACTGTCTTAAGCTGTTTACCAAAACACATACGGTCATGTTGCTGTTATTACCAAAGCTAACGTAAATAAATAACAGCTGAAGAAACCAACGCACATATTGTTAAATCACCTGTGTGGAAGATTCTCTCAGCCTACTTCGAATGCGAGTCAAAAACTCAGCGTCTGACAAAAGCGTCATGGGAGTGGTCAACTGCAGGTTCGTGGGATCTGTTGCTTCAATGAAATGCTGCCACTCATCATCGCTGTCCATCTCCTGTTAGAACAGTCATGATTATCAGCACCTTTGTCGAAGACAATAAGATACAAGAGGCTGTGTGAAAAGGTTAACAGAACGTATTATAATTTCTACTTTTTAGATAATTGATTTTTAAGCAAATACTGGCTAATAAAAAATGTGATTCATATCTGACTTCCTGTATTTTGTAAGGCTAACCATGAAATCAAAGTAAAATAGGTTTAAGGTAAAACATTCGCATAAATTGTGGTCTAATAAGTTATTTGAATATTATACAACCACCCACTCTTGTTCACATGGATGTAGGATGTTTCAGTCTTGAAAATGGACAGATTGAACTGTGAATACTATGGCATAACTAACATACTCCAGTATCAATACAGCACGGGTCATAATGGGTCCTTATCAACATTACTTCAAAGGTGGAAATGTAACTTTTCAGACATCCAACCATTAAAGAAAAATACATTAAAAGTGTTTCACAGTGGGCCCAATCAATTTCAATTACCATCAAGCGAAGTTCCAAACAACGCTTAAGATGTGTGTGTGAGAGAAAAAAACTAAAGCCTACTGAAAATGCTTTTTTCCAGTTGGCACACTATCATAACTGCAACAGTCTGTACACACAAAGCAATAATGTCAAGGCTTCATTTAAAGCATGGCTCTACATGGTGCCAATATTTGTGAATTTGCAAAAAAGTGTGAAGGACAGGTTCTGTGTTTGTGCCCTAAGGATTGTTTATCTTGAATTCAAATACTAATAGTTTATTTTAAATTCAAATAATAACTGTGGAACATATCCGTGCATTGGTGTCATGTTAGGCATACTGCAGGAAGAAAAATTAATGTTCGTGTTTAATAGGTTATTCTATATAATGCATGTTACGTGACATTTACAATAATATGTTGCATTATGAATATGAAAAAGCAAGTGTAACGAAGCTCTGCTTGTAACCTGTACCTCATTGTCAAGGTCGACATTGTCGATGCTTCCGTTGGCACGCTCTGGGCCAGCAGCATTGTGATCCTGCCGGGTTAGGGTACGGCTACCCACCTCCACCTCTGAAAATTCTTTTGCATAATCAGCACAAATTCGACCTTCCCTAGACATAAAAGAAAAGCGAATAATACGTGTTACATGACCGTCTTTGAAACACAAATATTAAACTTTTTTCGTGATCATCTTTAAAACACTGAAACTGCAAATTAAAAATAACAAGATTTTAAATTTAAACAACACAGCATAGTAACTTTGTGCTCTGTCGTTGTCGACATGTCGTTCTCTCTGCAGCTTTGTGCAGCGCTTTGTGACCCTCGGGTGAAAGGCGCTATATAAATGCTATTATTATTAATATAAATGGTTTAGTTATCTGGATTTTACTATTGCCAAGCACACTAGAATTGTTATTAAATAGTTTAAAACATCTGAATATAATCCATTTTATTTGCGTGCCAGTAGTGCAGATAAGATTCAAAATTTTAAACAAAAAGAAATATTTGTTCTAGAAACAAAACTTCTCAAAAGAATACCGATGTGTTGCGCTTACTGTGGTGTGGGTGGCCTGTTTTCCATTTGCCAATCATTCCTTCTTGCACCAGCAGCACTCTTCACAGTTAAAGTGGCAGCAGAACTCACAGCTTGCTTGGCCATTGATTTATGTTTAGAGGCTAATACACTATGTGAAGAACCTTTTTCCTCCAAAACACCTCGTTGTCTTTGAGGCGTGTTTCCACATTGATTCTCTTTTTCCTGTTATCAGCAGTGAACAGAAAAACAGTTTACGATCAATTACTTGAAATGATAACAATTTTCAAAAGTAACAATTTGGGGTGAGAAATGCATTCTAAATTAACCACCTTGTTCTTCGCTACTTCTGCCATCTTTTGCCGTGCCTTGCGAAGAATTTTTGATTGCCCACTGGTAGGTGCCAGCTTGGCTGCCTGTTTTTCTTTTTGTGCCTGAAGTTCAGGGCTTAGGTCCTCCGTCAGTGGATTAGATTCCTCGGCAGATATGTCTTCCAACACTGCAATATTAGCAAAGTTTATTAAGAAAATGTACGTAACATTAAGCACGTGCATGATTTTCCAGGTAAAATGCATGACAAAAACACTCAATTCCACATTAATAAGCAAGGGAAACCGTACATTGGTAGTGGAGAATGAAATTATACTAAACGGATAACCGTGAACTTAGACGAGCGATTGCCACTGAAAGGATTCTAAATGCTTGATTAGACCATGCATGCTGATGCTATAAGAGCTGAGTGTAAGGCGCTATTATACAGATTTTTTATACAGCATGACTTGGCATTATGTGACCATGTCCACCACTTGCGACTGACCTTTATATAATGTTTCACATGCAGTATGGTTGCATGCAACATTAATACTTTACAGTATGGTATAGCAGGGTCAGTTACGTGCAAATAATGAAAGGGACATTGCTCACGTCACACCACATGTAGTGATTGTTTCCTGATCCTGCATAATATAATAAGGCTTTATTGTTATTTTTGCCGGAAGTTTCATTATTGGTTATTTCAAGCTGTTTAACCATAGTGTAAGGAAACAGTTGAAATTACTTCAAATAAACATGTCCTTCATTTTATTTGTGGAAGATATAAGCAATAACCATACCGGTAACTTTTCCAGCCACAAACGGATGGTGAAGGAGTGCTGGCCAGGAAAGACGTACTTTAGGTTCCTTTGTCAGCAATCCCTGCAAGAAATTCTGAAACAAACATTGAAGTGAATATCATAAAACCAATCCCATTAATGCACTCCAATGTTTTTAGAAACATGCACCCACTATACCACAGTGCCCAGATTCAATCAAAACATGATTTCAAAGTAAAAATAACCTACCCTGAACTCTGGGCTCATGTTCTTAGGCCACTTTACAGGATCTTTGATGATGAGGCTGACCAGTTGAAAAATGCTGTTGGTGTAGAAGGGCGGAGTGCCAACAAAGAGCTCGTAGAGGATACAGCCCATGGACCAAAGGTCAGCTGTATGGTCATACGGCTTCTCCTCCACTAACTCAGGAGACATGTACAGTGGCGTTCCTTTAATGGAGGTCAGTACAAGGGTATTGATGCTCATGGCCCGAGCAAACCTGCCAAAACAGCAGAGACAGGTAAGATGAAATCTTTTTCAATAACGTGTCAGACCTCTTCAAAAAATTGCTCAGATGCCACAAATGACCCACGAGCACTCTGAGACTCCGTCTCATAAGCCCTTCTGCAATAAATCAGGTAAGCACCGAGGAAGCACAGTTCAGTCAAGTGGTGTGTATCATGCCTTTCATCCTCAATGATATGCTGACTGACATGGATCACTCTTCCTAAGAGACCTCTAAAGTGTTATTTGGCTTTGTCGTTTATGAGTAATATATGCTGTCTAATATGCCCAAAACTACACTTTAAACAAAATGTTATACTGCATACAAATATTAAACAATTCAAAAAGCAAATACATTCTGTAATTACAGATGGTGACAGAAATGTAGGTAAAAGTTTTAATACTGACCCAAAATCACAGAGTTTGACAACCCCTCCTTTTCCCAGCAGTATGTTTTGAGGCTTCATGTCCCGATGAAGGATGCGATGAGAGTGTAGATAATACAATGCAGACACCAGCTGACATGCAATTTCGCAAACCTGCAAAATTAAGTTGTATCATTAGGCAATCGAGGCCATAACCAATGGTGCAGTGCCAATTCATAATTCCTGTGATATTAGCATTACAATGACTCTGATATTACCTGTTCTTCAGCCAGGTTTCCATCATCTTCCAAGATCTGAAATAGCTCTCCTTCTGCATAATCTGTTACAACCACCACCTACAGCAGACATACCATTCCAACGTACAACCGCGACTTTCTTAGTCTCCATCACACACACTCGTGTTGTGCTATTTTTTTGTGATACATTTCTACTTGTGAAAAAATGGCACTATACATGAACCATATATTTTTCGTGATAACAGTCTAAAAACAACAGTGTTTATAAAAAGCCAATGTGTCAATCACTACTTCCTCTGGCATGAACAACTAGACAAACTAAATTACAAAAATTAAACCTTAAAAAAACACTGGTGCTAATTGTATTTGCAATGCCCAAACGTTGGTTGCACAGTGCTGGTGCAAAGAAGCAAATGCACACCCAGGGTGCAAATGCAATTACGCACACGGCTTGAAACTCGTTTTAAATCCTAATAACTTTATCCAGTGCAACTTTTGTGATATACCATGATCATTATCTAGTCACTGCACAACGGCCGCATGAACATTTTACCAAAATTGCACTTCTGCTGTTGGGACCTGGTCTAAAATTAAATGAATTTGACTACAACCTGCGTGATGAGTTACCATATATTCCATTTCAATAGACTGTCTTCAACGCAAGTGGAGAATCGTTTCTGTTACTGTCAAGGCAAAAAAGTGGGTTTCATTGCATTTACCTCTTCATTAGTCTCAAAGCTGTCCAGCATCTGCACGATGTTCAGGTGTTGGAGGCCTCGCATGATGTCAATTTCCCGACGCAGGTTTCTCAGCTCCTTGTCTGAGCGACCAACCTTTGGGATGAACTTGAGGGCTACCACCTGAAATATTAAGGGTGTTTGCCCTACTGATCAGACACTACACAGATTTTAATGTAATAAATCACATGCTTTGTAACACAAACTGGAAAGCAACGCCTGAGAGGAGTCTAAACTATGTTGTATATTATTAAAAACAGTACCGTTTATTTATTTAGAAAACAAACACGATGTTGGTTATGATTATAACCCTAAAGGATTGCATGTGGCATATTGTCTGGTAAACTGGGTCATTCAAAATTACTTACTTGGCCAGTATATCTTTTTCTTCCCTTGTACACCTTGCCAAATGAGCCCTCTCCAATCATCTCCAGTACATGGTACTTTTCCATGGTCCTTGACCAGGAGAGCTTCAAGGTTGGTGAATAACTGCTCTGTTCTTGAAATATGCCTTTGCAATGTATTTCACAAGGCTGCACGAATGAAGTTTGTTTTTAGAAGATAGGACATCAAGCGCCCGTGCCACATGAGCAGTGCCTGCAGGAATCAACACAGCTCATTAATGATTTTACATGACAGCCATAGACATGTTTTTGAGTAACAATTAACTTGAGAATGTTGCCAGTTATACTGTAATCTCGTAATTATGAATAAACTTGGTAGGTGAATCGTCGTTCATTGTTTGAGTCCTATGTATTACATTTTCCAAATTAAGCTGAAACTATCATATTGTGTAAGGTACTGTATATGCACTATTTATATTTTCGTTTACTAATTCGGTACCCTGTACCCTCGTGAATAAATGTATCCATCAACCTGTTATTGTGCTGACTCCTAATGGATGAAGGCCAGGAGGGATTATGACGATAAGGATTTGTCACTCGAGCACTCTAACCACAGCAAGACATCGTGCTGCACACAACAGCATTACATCAATCCAGTACAGCAAATGAAATTGTGAATATATATAGTAGGTTATATTTTCCCCTTAAAAAACACCTTGACCCCAAGACATTGTCCAATGGGCTAATGCAGAATGGTATAGGTTTGTGCACGGTTCCGTTGGCTAACATAATCAAGTAATAACTCTGCATTCAGTGATGTTGTTGTCAGTATAATGGTCCCTCGCTTTACGATATTAATCCGTTTCAAAACACGTATCATAATGTGAAACCATCGTAAAGTGAGACCAATAATACTGTACATTGTTTTATGGTTTCAAACAAAGAAGAACTGAGATGTAAACACTTGAAAGCGCTGCTATTGGCTGACAAGCTAACCAAGTGGCATGCGTTTGTAACTCTGATTGGCTGCTGCGCCACCCACGCTCACGCACTGCCATATCGTGACACGTATCGTAAAGTGAAATTTGATTGTAATGTGATACTAATGCTCTTATAGAGCGTATACCGTAACGTGATTTCAACCTATTGTGAGGCCATCGCAAAGCGAGGGACCACTGTACACGTATTGCTTCATTTGACATAGCGTGTAACGCCGTTCAATGTCGCAAGTGGCTCCGCGTCTCTTATTCAGACCGTGGTCAAGGAAACGCTAAACCCAAGATGGAGGATTGTGTATGCGTGACAGCATAGTTTCATTTTGAAATGTTTTCGCATTTGGATTCAATACATACACGAGTATGCGTGCATAAGCTGCGGTCACACACACCTTCTATATATTTTACACTATATTCACACGCACGTACAAAACTAATAAAATAACGCAGTGAAGATACCTGTCCGTCTGTACAAAGAAAACCGACTCAAACATGTCATTAAGTGCATTGCTATTGGTTAATCCTCAGTCACACTAAGGATCCGTATGATCAATAGTTATATGCCTGATGACTAGTCATACTAAAGCATCGTAATTACCATTAAGAGTTCATAGTAATAATTCAAGGCTCACAAAAAACTCCACGTTTATGATTCTTAGGGTTCAATGTTATTTTGCGGGGCTCCAATTCAAACATAGCCACCTTTGCGGCCGCTGTGAATTCAGTTAATGCCGGACACCTGCAGACTCAAAGGCACTTTTGCTATTCTTTGGATATATTTGTTAATGTTTGAGGGCTCTATGAACCAGACTAAGTCATCTCTGCGATTACACACTAGACACAATCGAGCGCAGCGGCAGCACACTGGCGACTACAACGAAGCATGAGCGCGCTCACCACCACCACAAGCACCGCACGATACACTCTCGTTAAAACAATTAATAGCAACGATTAACGGTGATAATAGCGAACACTGTTATTAACAAAGGAGAAGGGGACGGGTAGTCACCCGTGATCTGGGCAGCGCCGTTCCAATATCCTTCCCGGGTAAGGAACGCGCGGTCCAACAGGCGCCAAGATAGGTGTCCGAGCAGCGCCTGTTCAAAAATATCCCCCCCCAAACCACCTCTGTCAATGAAGTAACAACGAGGAACCGCCAATCATCATCGATTGTTGTTGGTGTTGGCATCTAACTTCAGTTCCGCTAAAATGGAAATATTCAAATAGGAGATGATGTTTTGGATACGTAATGGTCCTTATTTATATCAGAGAGATGATGGCCCAAATGTCACTTATAAATACATATTCTTTTACTGTAGTATTATAATTGTGCATGCTTTTGAATTTATACATAGCTGTAGGTAAGCACACATTATATAAGTTAAACGCATTAGCACCGGTTTGAATGTACTTTTCCCCAGCTTTCCATTCCAAGCCAATACCAAGATATTGCTTTATACGTTCAGCTACGGTGTCTCCAACGATGTCAATGTTTACTCTGAGGAAGAGTCACCGCTTAAAATGCTAACTTGTAGCATTTCATTTTTATTTTATGAGGAAGTGTGCATGACAAATGTGGTAAGGTTTTTATTAATCCCGAGCTGGTGCACCACTTTGCACTCTGCAGCCTCCTTCGTGTCATCATCATTCATCAGCTATGATCAATTCAACCGCTGGATGAGGGCCAAGGGTTTGGTTGCACTAGACAACTTTAGGTGAAACATCCTTTAGGATATTCCATTATAAATCAAGGACAAGGGACATTTTCACTCAAGTTGTTTACGTAACCGGCAGCAGTCTTTAAAGCAACATATTAAGACGTAATTTTAAATGTCCTTCGGTTTATTCCCACTGCTTAACAACATGCTGCCTAGGTTAATTAGCCTGCTGACTAAATTGCCTCCAGTGCCCTGCGATGGACTGGCGTCCCATTCTGGGTGTAGCTCTGTCTGTCGAGTTATGCTCCAGCCCCTCAGCGGCCCTCTGCAGTATATCATTAAGCGGGAACTGAATAGGTCGATGATACAGCTTGAAATAAATAGCTATCGCGGAGGGCAGCTTAGAATTAAAATATCTGCCTAGCTGGGATTCCAAATTTTATTTGTGTTCGGAATGTTGCAAATGCTGACTTTGTTCGCTCTCTTAATGTGCACCAAGCTACCTATATTTTTCTCATCGCAATGTTGAACTGTTTAAACTACCTTGTATTCTTATTTATTTACTTGGTCACTTATGCGCAATACTGTGTGTGAATGGTTATATTTTTTCTGGTTAATTAATTCATTAATTTATCACCGCGACCCTGTACAGGATTAAGCGGTTTCTGAAAATGAATGAATGAATGTCGCAGTAATCCTGTAAACAGGTGCACCTGGCATGGCACAGGCGCTCTGGGGGCGAGGGGGCAAGGGGGGGGAACGGGGGGGGCTCAATGCTGGGTCGTGGGGGTTCAGGGGGAGAAGGGGAACAACCCCCGTTCGCCACTAAGTTGCGGTGACGTCCCCACAGCGCCTGTGCCATGCCAGGTGCACCTTGAGGCCACACAGAGTGTCGAAGGCTGGCTGACAGAGGTGATCATGGGGCAGATCCAGGTGCCATGGGCTGAGTGACTCGGATGACTGACTGGGGCACAAATCTCTGCTCCCTACCGTGTCACAATGCTGAGTTTTATCCACCCGGCACTCGGCCCAAGGATCTCAAGGACCCCCTCCACCCCCAGCAAGGACCCTTCCGTTGCTTAGCATTAAAGCGTAAACAACGCGGAGCCAAACACACGTGCAGTAGCGCTGGGTTCAGAGGTGTCAATCTTTGTCGTATCTCGTCGTTATTTCTAATCGTATGTAATTTGTACATATATTACAAAATATATATTTTATACGATACCCTGCTGCCGTTGATAAATATCGTTCACAATTTTAAAAAAACCCCGACTAAAACGTCCGTAAGTAGGGTGCAGAGTGTTTGCGCGTTGCTAGCGTTATGGCCTCATACTCGAGATCATCCGTGCAGCTGCCCCCAGACGTGGACCCGACCAAGGCCACCTTGGCCTTCGGGGACCGGGCGCTGCCCCGGCTGTGCAGGGAGCTGCAGGGTCCTGACCTATTGACCCGACAGCGCGCCCTCATGGGCTTGTGCGACGTGGTGCATGAGCCAGAGATGGCTTACGAGGCGGTGCGTGTCGGTAAGACTTCCTCTTCTCATGGGTGATCTACCCGCCAGTCTTTTATCGATCTGCGTCGAAGTAGGACGCAACCCTCGAACAGACCTTGCCGTTAAACATCAGCATTCGCTTCAAGTAAACCTGGTTTTGCTGATGAGAAACCGAATGTCAAAATCGGTCAACAGTTTGCTTTAGAGTACAGTAATACCCCGCTTTACGCCACTTGTCTAGAGTAAATTTCAGTTAAGCGAACGTCATTACGTCCGACGTTACGTCACTCAGCAACGTTACCTACGTCTTAAAAAATATGACTAAAATATGTTTTTAGTGTTCTTTAAGGTTAAGCCAGTTATATTCTTTCACGAGTTATTTACGCGAGTTTTATGGTGTTTGTCCTTATTTTAAGGCATTTTTAAGGCATAACGTCCGTTTTACGTCCAAATCCGGGTTACGTCACGGCTTTTGGAGTTTGTTGTTCAAAGGATATTTTAAAATGCCGAAACAATGATAAAGGGAAGGTCAGCCTTAGAAGAGGTAAAAAGACTGAGGAGGAGGACCTCGTAGGCAAAGGTAATATATAATAAAAGCAGGAGACACTTTCACGAGAAAGCCGTCAGTGCAGCTTCATTTGCTCCAAAAACTTGAACGTGAATGAAGCCTTCATTAAACACACCCTTAATGTCCCCCACACAGTGGTGCCATATGCAGGAATACAAGCTGCAACCCTTAACTAAACTCGTTAGTGTTGTTTATGTGGTGGGAATGTGGTACATTTACAGGTTGTCTAGAGTGTCTGAGGTCACTGCTGGCTGACGAAGATGCTACGGTCCGTTCTAAAACGACAGAAGTCCTTTCAATTATGGTGTCACATAGCATTGCCAGGTAAATTTGCATCATATTCATTAAATATTCAGCTGGGTGGAACAGCGGTTTGAGTGTGTGGCTTGCAATATGAGGGCTGTGAATTAAAATCACAGTAGGGGGCCAACTAAGTTCTTCATTTGACAGTCATTTAATGAGTATCAATTTGTATAAAGTCAACAATAGCCTTTTAGATACACGCATCGTACAACCGAAACGCATAAACACGGGTTGAGTACCACCTAACGTATGCGTTTCTGGCCTGTATAAAAACAATGGATGGGAATAAATAATGACATATATTTACTGAGGGCGGCACGGTGG
>JAZEWU010000010.1:2623511-2652339 GCA_036362915.1 Geotria australis
CCTTGCGCCCTGTGTCTGCCGGGATAGGCTCCGGCTCACCGCGACCCTGTATAGGATTAAGCGGTTTCTGAAAATGGATGGATGGATGGATATATTTACTGTGTTGGTGATATTTCATTCTCTGTTTGTCCATTCTCATGCTTCTAACAGGACGGTGTTTTTGTCCATGGATTTGATTTTGCCGCTCTCTCAACTCTTTGATGACGATGTAGACATCTGTCGATTGAATACCCACAAGACTCTGGAAATGCTGTCTGAAATTCCGCACGGTACTCACATTTCTACACAGTACAGTATCCTGTATGCCAAGCCTACATTCACATTTGCAAACACCCTTAAGCATTATTAAATCTACTTAGTCTTTATTTTCCTTGTCCATAATATTTTTTTCAACATAAACATGTATATAAAAATGTACATCTTATATATGACACATCGTTTTTTCTGTGATTGATGGGATATTCCAGGCCCCAGAGCAATATGAAATGCTAGTACGCGGGTCAATGATATTTCTTTATCTCTTGTTCCTTCCACTTTGCGTCTATCTATGACACATGTCCAAACCATTGCAGTCATCTTAAATATTTTGGCGTACCAGTAGTATTTGTTTGTGGTTCCATAACTCCGAAAAGCTAAAGGTGGTAACATCTTTGCCACACAAAAAGAAAGTCCTGCCTTGGGTCCTTTTCTGTGTGGAGTTCGTGTGTTCTCTCCCTGTTCTGTGGGGGTTTCCTCCGGGTTCTCCGGTTTCCTCCCACAACAAAAAAAAACCTCATGAATGAATTGGCCGATAACATCATGATATATAGTTTGTAGTTTCTGGCAAATGTTGGTGTCGGCTGGCTGCGTGGCTGCCTTGCCGCCTGCTTCCCTGTAGTTTTCTCGCACCTCTGAATTATTCTCTCTTCGAATATATTCGACATTGAACGATTCGGTATGCGTTATAAATTGTATTTATTATTACGTGGGAATTTGAGGCCATAGAAAGCAGGGCAACTGCTTTACATGTGTTCGTATTTTGCTAAAGTTGTGTTGGAGCTTCAGGCATTGACTTCACAGGCTGGATGCTATTATCATGCTGTGCCATTGGTCATTCTAGGTTTGTCAATATTACACTATACATTGATAATATCAATAGTTCACACCGATTTTAGGTGGAGGTAATGCATTGCTACATAGAACTATAGGGATCATTTACCTGGACTTCACCACTTCTATGAAAGTTCTCAGGAAGAAAACATAAAGTTTTATGTACTTTTGTCGCATAAGTTTAATGCCAGGTTTTCTCCCAACAAGGTCAAAGGTCTGCAAGTTAGGAGTCAACACTATAACAAAACAGCATGATTTAAAATGTGACAAAGAGGAGTTAAATGTCAGCCAAGAGGGTAGTTTGGTTACTGGAAGGAATAGGCTCAGTGGGATTTAAACATTAACATTTAAACATTACACCTTTTCTCATTGTGCAGACAAGCATGCAATTTATTGTATTGTAAGGCCTTTAGTCCCATTCTTTCAGAGTACATTAGCGTGTTGTGTTTATTACAAAAACTCACTTTTTCAGTACGTTTAATAATCCACCAGTATCATGATTATACAAACTATGGTAACAGAGGCCCATAATATTCTGAAATACAATCACATTTTTACATAAAAACTCGGTTGAATTAGAGAGTTCTGCAATAAAAGAGGGTTGATATTTATAAAGGAGATTGAGATGTTAATTTATTTAAGTAAATATTAACTGAACATTTTAATTTAACGGAGAAAGCAAATTGGATTACAGCAGACTGGGAAAATAATGGATGAATAAAACCATATGCATATTGCTTATTTATTATTAAACCATCCCAACATTATCATTCGTGTCCTAACTACAATATGCTAATAGGAAACTGTTTTACATAAACCCTGCAACGTTAGTTTTTGATCGAGACAATTTATATTCGAGCTTGCTGAAAAAAACAATGCTGATTGTCTGTAGAATTTACATTGTAATCTTATATTACACCAAAGTCGATTAACTTCGTGCTCCACTTTTAATTAAATTCCCATACCATGCTTGTATCTGTAACAGCCTACTACAACAATTATGCTTAGAATTGCTCCTTTAGAAACAATATAAATTGCAAAAGATGGAAAAATTACATTAGCCCCTCAATCAACCATAAATGTTCTCATAACAGAGAGATGTTTGTTATTGTACATGTGATATACGACACTATATTATGAAAAGGTAAGTTGGCTTGGGTAGTACACGTATTTATAATAAATGGTGATCAATGGTCAAGAATGGTAACCATTGATCACCATTTCCACCGAGGACGTGGAAAAATGAAATCAGCTCGTGTGTAGGACCTAGGTCGATTAATACATTGTAGGATCATGTGAGATGACGACAGCTTGGGGAGTCCATCATCCAGCAGTAAACTGATTGTGGTTGATGGTGATAAATATAGGGTATAGCATAAATAGTGCCAAAACCAATGCATACCTGCATGGGGAGGTGTCCTTCACCCTGTGGTGTATTTACCACATGGCTGTGTTTACGTATACATAGGACAAACCAGTTAACCGCGGTGATGCAGCTACATTCTTCACACAAGGGATGTAAATTACAGAGCAGTAACATTGCAGCTGGTTGTGCAGGGCTACATTGCAAACAGCTTTACAAATTGTACCGATTCGATGTATGGGAATTGCTCTGCATAGCTGTTCTTTCTGGATAACCGTGTCGAGTATTACGTCTCTCTCCTATAATCTGGATTTTTTCAAATTATTGACATTGCTAGTCATGTGGTACGCCCTGATCAACTACACGCACTGATAATATCTAAATGTATTAATGCAAAATTCTATTACATTATCAAATGCGCCATATTTGTATGTACACACACTGTAAATCATGTTTTTAGGCATAGTTACTTAATTTTAATTGATATCATGTATATTTAAGTAAACAGTTTTTGGAAGACATTTACAATCATAATTAAAATATGAGAATATTGAACAAATATTAAACCAAGTCCTCTACAGCCAATGTAAGAAGCTTCCAACGCAAGTCATTGGACAATTTGTATGTTTCGATCAGACCAACTTGTAAAGAAAAAAGGTTTTGACCCCTTTTATTGGCCTTTGATGCTCATGGGCTTTGATAAATGTAATTTAGGCCAAGAAGCGCAATGCCTACTCTGATATACAATATACATTTTCTCTGTTGTTTATGCTTGGCCTCAGTAGGAAGAAGCGTGATTGTTATCTTATCTACCCCGAGTTTCAAATGTTACAACACGTGCTGTTCTAAGTACATTTTTCAACTGCAATCACCTTAACCTTGTGGAGTGTCTGTGTTGAGTCTTGGAGAACCTTATTCCGAGCTTGCACATGCTGATTATAACTTGATTAATGTTGTATATGCTACAAAAAGCATGCGTTCTGGGGTTCACGTGCTGTACATGCGGCTCTGTGTTTTCTTCATAATATTTATGTAACTGCTGCCCAAAAAGGCCATTCATGATTGGCCTTTAATTTTTTTTTATCTGTGACCTCTGCTGACAAACATCCATCCATCCATCCATTTTCTAAACCGCTTGTCCTGGTGGGGGTCGAGGTTGCTGACAAACATATACCATTTTAAACCTCAAATCTTTGAAATGAACATTTTTGTTCTCCGCTATACCCGTGGTTATATGAACTCAAGAATGTCATGAACTTGAGGAATATAATCTGATGCACCAATTCAGCCAAAGGTCATAAGTAGTCAACTGTTGTCCAAA
Source organism: Geotria australis (assembly GCA_036362915.1). Classification (NCBI taxonomy): domain Eukaryota; kingdom Metazoa; phylum Chordata; class Hyperoartia; order Petromyzontiformes; family Geotriidae; genus Geotria; species Geotria australis. The sequence goes on from JAZEWU010000010.1 coordinate 2,627,285, forward strand.
TGATATTCACCAGAACACTGAAAGCTGTCCTGAAAGGCAAGGTCACGGCACAGTCGTGTCATAATGACCAGCAGACCAGGCAAGGTCTCCCCTTTGTTCTATCACCACTCCCCTGAGCACAGAACACCACGTTGAATTGTAAGTTCTCAAAATTTTCACAGCAAGCCTTTGGCATACATGATTTTTCTTTATAACTGCGTCTGTGCCATTGTAAATGATGGTGGGCCTGTGGCGGCACAACTCCTGTGGAAAATCACCTTCCTCTTTTCCACCGTACTCCTCCCTGAGCTGCTGGTATGGCAGCCCGAAATCTTTCTGGTGCCTCTGGCTCTCCAGTGTAAAATAGAGGCAGTCAATTCAATGGGACCACTTGGAAAGCTCTTTATCTTTACTACTTTGCTTGCAGCATTATGCATTTTGCTGACAGAAAATTGCGTGTAGAAATATACCACTTCAAGATTTGGTTGAAGTGCATCCATCCATCGATTTTCAGAAACCGCTTAATCCTGTACAGGGTCGCAGTGAACCAGAGCCTATTCCGGCAGACAGAGGGCGCAAGGCAGGGCTATACCCAGGATGGAACGCCAGTCCATCACAGGGCTTGGTTGAAATCACTGTTGTAAATATGTAATCTGAAATTAAAATCTTAAGTTTCCCACAAATGAATCCTGTTTTTACATATCGAGATCTAAAGAAAAGAGGTATGTTAATTCATATGTTAGCAATATAGTAGATGTCTATGACAGCTTGGCAAGCTACTTTGTATGCTATTATTTTTCCTTTTCAATGCATCATAGGAAAGGCAGCTGCATTAGGTTACAGAATATTTTATCACGAGAGCCACCACAACAAATTCCAACCAGGAAAAAAAGAATGCATTTTTTTTCCTTTATGAATTTGACCATGACGCGCTATACAATAGTCTACCTATTATTGCAAAACATAAATCAAATTCGATCTAGAGAAGGAAACATACACAGCAGCAGTGTCCTCCTGTCGGATTGTGCACATAAGGCAATGTATATTTAACACATCAGCAGGACTGAGGTGAGATGTGCCTATATCAACAAATTTTAGGCCTCAGAGGATTGGGAAGATACTGCCACCAAGCCAAACAGTAATCTAGAAACACAAAAATATATTTCCCAGAATTCTTTGCTTCATTGTTACCTTGGGGCTTAAAAACACCCCACAAAGTAACCTCATGGGACGTCTTTTTCTGAAGTCTGTCACGAAAGACTGAGAACCCTATTCATGTAGTGTAAGGTTATGGAGCAGGTGCAACCGTGACCAGCTGTGCATGGATTAATTGTGTGCGATGTTGATAAAAATTCAGTTGAGGAAACTTAAGTAAATGTGCCTCATTGGATTCTGCAGTGTGCCGACCAGATGTAGTGTTATAAAGCAAAACATAGAATACTTGAAATTAAATATTACTACAAAAGTGACACTGCTAACACCATTAGTGAGTGAAACCTAAACTGGTCCCACTTTACTAAACCGCACTGACCAGAACGGTAAAGTATGGTCAACTAACCCCTTCATCTTGCAGTGGATTCACAATGGGCTGAGACATAACGCTTTAAGCCGAACAATGTAACAATTACAGCTTACATGTTTTACCTTCGCAATTGAGCTTGAGAGCTGTGTCAGAGTGCGGAACTCTCAAGCAGAGGGTGTGACCTAGTTACGCATACTCTAATCATAGTCTAATGGATCTTTGTTCTATTTTTTCCACAATAAATATCAAAATTGTTTAAGAAAACTTTATGTATGTACATCATATTCTTTTTGCTCAAATTATTCTTAAGCTCAACATTGCATCCTCTGAAATGCATTCTATTGTGCCCAGCCTTTGTAGAGTATGAAAATGCATTTGACTTGGTGGAAATGAATTCAGTCATCCAAACTCTCACACACCTCGAGGCGTAACATTTTTTTTTTAGGTGATAAGAAAGAAACTGTATACAACAGACATGGTATGTGACATTCATGTGTAAGGAATATATAAATGGCAAACATTGATCAATGGAAGTTTTGCAATTAAGAACCCTCCTTCTTCTTTGCGATTCTTCGAAGCGCGATGGTTAGCTTCTAGACTTCGTTGTCTTTCAGCTCGGCTTTGAAGTGTTTGGTAGTAGATTTTATGGGGTATGATTTTATGGGGTATGATGAAGACGTATAATTCCAAATGAATACAGAAGGACCTTGCCGACCGTGAGGGTTGTATTCCTGCAAAACCAGTTTGGCAAATGGAAATCTGCTAACCGGTTAAGGCAAATAATACTAATGATACCATTTATAAACCCGCAAATTCCATGCCTGGTCATGGACAAGACACGGATACGGAGGCACGAGTAAACCACAGAGAGGCAAGGTGTCAGCCATCTGGTCAGCCGGCACTAACCCACCAGACACGGCTTCCTATATATTATGATCTTCTTCTTTGCGATTCTTCGAAGCATGATGGTCAGCCTCTGGACATCGTTGTCCTTCAGCTCGGCCTCGAAGTGTTTGGTAGAATTCACAGGCAATACGAAGTATTACCTGACAGGGATCGCGACGTGAACGCTTCTACCTTGACCCCCTATATTATGATGTTAATGGCCAACTAATTAATGAGTGTGTTTTTAGTTGTGGGAGGAAACTGGAAAACCTGGAGGAAACCCATGCAGAACACGGGGAGAACAGATAAACTCCACACTGTAAGGTGCCCAAGACGGGAATTGACCTGCCTTGCAGGACGTACTTTCTGTGAGGCGCAGATATTTCTACTGCATCACCCTGCCGCCCAAATCTGTGAACGGGAAATACATAGTCAGTAAGGTTCTCCTGTACGATGCGGGTATTTTTTAAATTTGGCAAATTTGGACCTGAAGAACGGAACACAATGACCTACTCTTGCGAAGTACATCTGGATCATTAAGGTCCACTATGAAGCTGACGGCATGAAGTCATACATTTATTACACCAGCATTAATAATCAGGAAAGCATCTGTATTCAAACTGTGAACCTATTGCAATAAGCATAAAATGTGCTACTGCTATTTGATGAGTCATAGAGGCTTATAATGATGAATATATGTATACACTATAACTATTTAGTTGCCTGAAGTTGTTGACAAAACGTGTTGTCTTAGATTATGAATGGCATACATATATTTACTATGTAGATAAACATAGCACTACAATATACATGAAGATCATTCATCTCCCAGGTGGTTTCATATTGATGTCCAGGGTATTATGCAATTAGCATCTCTAAGATTCCGGACACTTGTCTTTGGATAGCTTTGTATAAGTATGCCAGAAATTTCTGGGAAATTTTCTGACGAAAAGCAGAATTATCCTGCATTCATCCCTACTCATTTATACCCTCTACAGCACTGAGTGTCAGTCTTTCATTTATATAGAGCATGGCACAGAAAGAGCCATAACGCAAGTTTTAATATGTTTTAAAATATATTTGAACTATTTTATATATGTAAAAAAAAAATGAATTGTACTGTATCAGCTCATACTATGTGATCTGACCTACCTGTGTGCATTAGGTGTTGAGTAATACCTAGTGGGAATGACTTAGATCAGCGCTGAAAAAGTTGGGACAAAGAGATATTAAGATATTTATTGTTGTAATTCATCATTTATATATCCTAGAGAGGGTGTCAGGTGCTGTAGCAGATCATCAGTTCAGAGTTAGTCTAGTATGAAGGGTAATACATGTGGGAGGGTTCACACAATGCATAAATGCCACCATAATTTCTACCCGTTCATATTGTAGACATTCTGCTCGTGAACAACTATTTAAAAAGATGACAAAAAATATATACCAAGTGATGACATCCATATATAAAGGAACTGCGGTGATGTCCAAGTACAGCCAATGCAGCCAATGTGAGTTTAAGGGGTATTTCACCATACAGTATTATAATATCAATCAACCATTACACCATGGTGTAATGATTAGCACACTGGCCCTGAAATCCATAGGTCACCGTTTCGAGTGTATCCCTCGATGCGGCAGTTGAAAAAATGGTGCATGTTGCTTAAATGGGTACACCACAGTTAGTCGATCGATCGAGCTAAAAGACAACGATGTCCAGAAGCTGACCATCGAGATTCGAAGAATCACAAAGAAGAAGAAGTCGATCGGCAGGTCAGACGGTGGGGTAAAGTGTGCATACTCCCACCTCTTCCAAAATGTCAGGCCAGTATGGAAGAGCAGGCCAAAATAGAGGGCTTTTCTGGAGATCCCTCTTGTGGAGGCCCTGCCAGTTGTGGCATGAACAAGTAATTGCATGGATGCTTCTTTACCTGAAAGACCAATCAAAACGAGTCTAAACAATTACCTCAGGTTAGAATTTCCATCATGTCACTGACATAGAATGCGATGATGAATGTTATGAAGTAAAAGCTGTTCATCAAGTAACCGACCATGCCCATTATATGCTTACACAGGAGGAATGGATACTATACATCAAACAACTCCCGATGCCATGGAATGGATTACCGAACTCAATGCACAGTTATAATTTTTTGTCAGTTGTTTTTCAATTGCCATACAAAAGAGAGACTGGCATAGAAACCATACAGTATATAGCATAATAGGCACTGTTATTGGTGTCTGTTGTGGTAAAACATTTGCAAACGATACATATGTATGAATCTGTTTATAATTGAACTATAAAATAATTTAGATTATATGAAAACAGTAACAAGATGGGAACATTAAATACCTTTAAAATTGCTGAAAATTCAATGTTAGTTTTAAATTGCTCAATTTAGTTCCTTTTTAAGGCACACATTAATATGAAATTCCAAATATGCACTGCTTAGCATAAATTGATCTTGTCATGCTCAGAGATTAATTGACTCACTGTGCTATATAGAACTCGAGAGCCAATAATGCTGTTGTAGCTCCACTCTAGAATATAAATGGATTATTGTAATGTATCTCCACTTCCTTTCCAGCCAAGGTGTCTGAGAAATCTTGTGTGGGTAAGTGTAACCCACATGTAGGTTAATGAAGACGTCTTTTTTTTAACAGGTGCCCTTGGCATAATTGAAGCAGGGTTGGTGCCTCGTTTGGTAGAAAAATTGCGCTTGGAGTTAAATGAAATCTGCGAGCTAATTCTTGACACACTGAACTTCTGCTTGGCGGTGGATGTGGTGCAAGCACTTGAAGCCGGTGCCATAGACACGTTCCTAAAATTGCTTGTTCATGAGTCTGAGCAGATACGTGCCAAAGCAGCCCGTGCTACCATGAACATTACGTAAGTACTGTGCATCAACAGTGTCCTATATTGCACTGAGAGCATATTGCCCCTTTGTGTGTGTGTGTGAATCAATGAATGAAATGAACAGTGTGTGTGTACATATATGAGTATATGTATTCACGAAGATATAGGGAGCGGCAGTGTTGTGCAGTGGTAACATCTGCATCTCACAGAAAAAAGTCCTGCCCGAGGCAATCCGATTTCTGCCTCGTGCACTTTCTGTGTGGAGTTTGTGTGTTCTCCCCCTATTCGGCATGGGTTTCCTCCGAGTTCTCCGGTTTCCTCCCATAGCTAAAAAACACTCATTAATTTGCCGATAAGATCATAATATATAGAACGCAGTGTCTGGCAAATGTTGGCACCGGCTAATTGTGTGGCTGCCTTCCCCCCACATCTGCGGTTTACGCGTGCCTCTGAGTCTCTTTTAAAACGAATACCGACATTAAACATATACCTTCGACATTAAAGAAATACTTGCGTGTTATAAATTATAATATTAAATTAAATTAGTGCTGCACTATGAACCTGGTGACCCAAGTTCCATTCCTGCTCACGGCCACCAACACTAGTGAGGAATATCTGAACTGGTCCTGTTTCCTATACGTCGACTCGGTTTCAAAAGAGTACCCTCTCATTTGCCATGCCAGCCTTCGTAGGTGCTCGCTAACAGCACTTGCCCAAATCTGATAAGGCTCTACGTGGGATCTTTGTCTTTATTTTTGTCTATCTCTTTTTTCTTGAACAAAGCAATACTGATGAAATACTGTACATCGATATGTAATAACAACAATAGTATTTAGCTATTGCTTTCTGTATTTCACAGGATGTGTCTAGAAGGGAAGAACCAAGCTTGTGATAAACAATTGGTGCCCGTACTGGTTGGACTTCTATCTGACGCATCCACTGATGTTAGGGGAAATGCAGCTGGTGCTATCATGACCATAGCGGTCACAACTCAAGGTGACATATTTCTTATTTATTGTGTTGACAGTGACACATTTTTGTTTAAATTGTTATTTCACCTATGCAATCAGTTCTCTTAATTTTCACATCCAATACTTGGTTCAGCTATTCAGTGCCAGGCACTGCCTTGAACCCCAGTGTCTTATTATGATTGTAATTCCAAAATTGGTGTGGCTCCCAATGGTTGCAAAAAATTGGCCTGACTCGACTGCCCCTAGTGACCTGTGGTACCATTTTCCCCTGGTGCCCTTTTACATATTGTTTGCGTCGGTTAAAAACTCAGAACGCCTGAGGATGCCTCCAATGTGGGAGGTGAAACGTCGCGAAGGAGAGAGGGGAGTGCTCGACACGGTTATCCCGAAAGAACGTCGAACATCTCTCTGTGCCAGACTGGTGTTGCATCATGAGGAAAGCCCTGCCTTGCACCCTTAGACTGCCAGAAAGGCTCTGGCTTCACTGCGACCCTGATAATGAATGAAAAATATGTGAAATGGTGCAATGTGAGAACATCTATATAACACAACAGCTACATCCAGCACATGTAGAGCACAAACTGCTGTGAAATTGTCGGTTTGACAACGAGTAGCAATTCCTTCATGCACAGGGTGCATTTATGATGGTTAGATATGTGACATTGTTAAGTATAGACTTTTTCACGTGTAAAAACAGCTTGCTGTTTAAAGTGCTTGTAGTTGAAAATTCGGGTTTTTAAAGCTTTTGTGCCTCACCACTTTTGCTCATCATTGCTCCAATTGTCATGAGATAAACCGTTGAGTTCCAATGTCATCAACATCTGATCAAGGAAATGTTGTCTAATTAATAGATAGTATAATTAATAAATTGTGGAACACGGTATTGGTATTAGTGGTCTGTTGCCTCTACGCTTAAAATGTAAATAGCGAATTCGAGCGTCAAGTGTCAATATTAGTTAATATTTATACAAACTAACATATGGCTGCTTTAAAAAAGTAAATATAGTACTTTTGGATTGAAAATAAAAATAATGTAATATGTAAACTGACTGTACTTTGATATGGATACTATCCAACAGAAATTGGCAGATACACAAAAGTGCAGATGTCTAACCATATGTGTATAATTGCTTTCCATCATGCCAACTCCACAACATAGAAACTGCATGTGTATAACTGTAATTTGCCCTTGCTAATATCCAGAACAATGATAAATCATGATTTACGTTAGTGGTGCATAAATGCCGGGGCGGCACGGTGGCGTAGTGGGTAGCGCTTCCACCTCACAGCAAGAAGGTCCCGGGTTCGAATCTCGGCTTGGGGTGCCTTTCTGTGTGGAGTTTGCATGTTCTCCCCGTGTCCGCGTGGGTTTTCGCCGGGCTCTCCGGTTTCCTCCCACCGTCCAAAGACATGCTGCCAGGTTAATTGGCGTACTGACTAAATTTCCCCAGGCGCCTTGCGATGGACTGGCGTCCCATCCTTGGTGTTCCCCTGCCTTGCGCCCTGTGTCTGCCGGGATAGGCTCCGGCTCACCGCGACCCTGTATTGGATTAAGCGGTTTCTGAAAATGGATGGATGGATGGTGCATAAATGCCAGACCTCATGTGCCACTTAGTTTAGAATTTGCACGTTAGTCAATATTCCCATGAAATTGCACATTGTATAAAAACATAACACTACACATTTTATGTATTCTATTGGTGAAATAGGGTAGCCTTATTAAGTACATCCGGTGGAATCAAAATTTAGAACAAATTATAGGTACAGCGAATGAATGGTGCTATTGTTTCTAAATACACAATGACTTATTTTTGTTGATTGAGATTCGAGAGCGCTACTGATACTATCCGCACTACTGTTACGCTCATATTTCCGATCCAGTTACAAGGTGGCTGGCTTGACTGACACACTGTGTTGTTACAGGCAAGTATGCAGCCCTTGGGGCCAAAGCTGTGCATCCACTTGTGGAACTGGTGACAGACGGAAGAAGTGAGGTCCGTCTCAATGCCATCAAAGCCATCACGGCCCTGGCAGAGGCCCCAGAGGGACGCAAGGCTCTGCTCCCCAGCGTGTCCTTGCTGGAAGGGTGTCGGAGCGATGCGAGTGCTGCTGTGGCGAACGCGGTCGACATCGCTGTTCAAGTGATCACCTGGAGGCCTTAACTGGCACCAGAATATGTGCGAGTTCTTTTATTTTGTGTGTGACAGCAAATTTAGCTTTAGTTTGTAAAAAAAACCCACCAAATCCTACATTTAATGTCCTAAGAGCTGAGACATTGTAAAATTAAGTGTTCAAACTGTAATTTTCTTTCGGTGCAAGTTATTACAACTTAATTTTTTACAAGTGCAAAATATGGGATGTTTATTTATCTTGATTTTTTTTTTTAAGTTTTCTGTTTTTTGAGAAGTATTAAAATTTTCAGGAATTAAAAAGGCGTTTGCATTATTCATTGGGTGCAACTAAAGATCCGAGTACATAAATACGTCATTTCAGTAACAATTTTAGGCATAAACGGTCTGCTGGCTTTCAGCGATTCATGCTCTCGACAGCAGTCAGTGCAGTCAGAAATGCTTTTATACTAATTGTCTCATCAGCAGTCTGCACAAGCTTTATTTCTTTCAATGACTCAGTCAGCCATGACGACCAGAGGAAATTGCTTGGCTATAGTGCAGATTGTGGAGGACAGTAAAAATAATCATGTTTGGGCCAAGAAGGAACCACAGATTTTCATTGGCTCGTTGGGCTGCTCATTCCTATGCAAGGACCTTACTCTCTCTGCATGAAATGATGGTCAAGTTGAGCAGTTTGGAAATCTTGCAAACTCTTACAGTAATGTCGTATGTGAGTTGCATATAAGATGTATGGGAGCGCATCATCATTTCAGCAAGCCATCTGCTGCATTGCTTGTGAAAGACCAATGCTTTAATCGATTTAATGAAATATCCACAAGCCATGTATAGCTGTAATATAAATGACTTAAGCTTTCAAGGTTGCTGTGTTTGAAATATACCATCTGCAGCTTTGCTATAACTTTTATATTATTTATTGGAATTATTTTTGCTATTTTTATGTTTTCAGAAAGAAAAGAGGGCAGTTGGAGATTGAAAATAGAATTTCTTGGCTTGCCTTAAGCCAGCCCAAGGCTATCAGTGTCCAAAGCATGGTGTTCCCTCTTGGGATAAAATTAAACAACATGGTACTTTGATGCATTTGATTTTGATTCCTCCAATCCCACCAATGAATGTCCTCTTGAAGAATATGATAATACACGTACAGTAGTCCATAGATTGAATTGGCACGTGTGTTAATGTTTTGGCTTTAAACTCTAAGTAGGAACATTTAGCCAACACTCAAACATTAAATTATTTTAATGGGTAAATTGAATAAAAAAACAGTTTTAGAGATTGGAATAAGTACACACAGAATTCAATCTAAGTTGGAAATATGACTGACTCATTAATTCGTGTCTTATAGACTTCAGCTAAAATCACTGTAGTAACAACCACATTACATTGCATAACCAAATATGCATCTTAGGCTATAATACAATTACAAAACACTACTCAAACAATCCATGTACCCACGTATTGTAAATGTGTGGTGTACAAATCCCAATATGAAGAATGGCCTTAACAGGGTAAGAGGACAATCCACTGTTCTCACTCGTGTCAGCATGGCAGCTACAGAGTTGATCTGGGAATTGTGTTTTGATGTATGGGTTTTTTCTCTCCAGTTCTTTTCCAGAGCTAGTGATTTTTTAATCCATTCTAGAACTCCCTACAGCAGCAGAATCGTATCACACTAGGGAATGACCCCAAAATAAATATCTGCGAGCAGTCTTCAATAAGCTACTATGCTCTATACATCAACAATGGAGATGAGTAGTTTCTCCTGAGTTATTGTGACAGTATTAGAGGAATATTTTGGAGCAATCACAATTAAATGTAATACTATCCCGAGTGGGTATGCAGGGCTGAACAAAACTTCCCAGAAGTCTTAGGTCATAACTCTGACATGGGTATTAGGCTGCCTGATCCACCCAGCTACCTAATATTTCGATACTTAATGTGGAATTAATATCTCAACTCTGTTGGCTGCTTGATGCAATGTTATTACATGTTACATGGCATGTTTTTGTTAGGTTTTTTGGGCATAAAACGTATATTATTCATTCTCTGATTTGGTTGTATTACTATAATACAGTCCTGTTTAAAATTACATCGGGACGTGGAAATGCATACAAGGATAGTATCTTATTCATTCATTCATTTTCAGAAACCGCTTAATCCTATACAGGGTCGCGGTGAGCCGGAGCCTATCCCGGCAGACACAGGGCGCAAGGCAGGGGAACTCCAAGGATGGGACGCCAGTCCATCGCAGGGCGCCTGGGGAAATTTAGTCAGTACGCCAATTAACCTGGCAGCATGTCTTTGGACGGTGGGAGGAAACCGGAGTGCCCGGCGAAAACCCACGCGGACACGGGGAGAACATGCAAACTCCACACAGAAAGGCACCCCGAGCCGATATTCGAACCCGGGGCCTTCTTGCTGTGAGGCGGAAGCGCTACCCACTACACCACCGTGCCGCCCCTGGTATCTTATTGTAAAAAAAAAAAGTCTTGGAAGAACCAAAATTAGCATTTCTAAAATTATAATTGAAGGATCTAAAATTGCCTGAATATATATTTTATGTTTACGCCCTTGAATATATTTAGTAAAAAAATAGCGCCGTAAAGGATATCTGCTTTTGGCATTACATATGGTGGGGAAATTGTGTGCAAATTACACACTGAATGCAATTGGATGCAAAGTTTAATTTAATTACACTGTCTTAACACTTTCATGACCATTTTGTAATAAAATAAGAATTTGCAGTGCAAGAAGCATTTGTTATAGAAACAGATGGTGGTCTTCAGGCAAGTGTAAGCTACACACATGTCTAGATAAATAAAGCTTTAACAACCGTAGCTAAAACAGCAATTTTGTAATAAGTCTCTAAATGCAACCAAATCTCAAGACTGACAAAAGCATAGAGGACAACAACTGGGGGCAAAAACCATGGACCAAGCCAAGGAAGCCAGGAGGAAAAAATTGAATAGTTGGCCAAGGGGATTGGACACACGGTAACACAGAGTACAATGCAGAGTCAAACAAGTCACAAATGAGTCCCAGAGGAAACCACGGGCATCCGTTTTGCTGAGGCCCATAGCCAATGAGTCCCAGGGGAAATTAAGGTCAGGGGTCGGGGTGCAATACAAGTCCCAAATCCAGATCCATCGAGGCCTATCGAGATCCAGGGATGTCCAGGGGTGCCGGAATTTGACGCCAATGAGACCCAAGGGAGTCCTTGGGTACTATGGTTCTGTATCAGTGGCCCTAGGGGAATATTGGTTGCCAGCTAGAGTTGCTCCAAATAACTGCGCATATTATGGGAAGAATATCACAATAATGGAAAAGGGAAAGCCACATTTAAATGTAAATAGATTGTGTCGAGTAATATATTAGGCAACTGACAAAAACGGGGGATTTTAACGGACTTGGGAAAGACTTAAGATTTCCTAGCACAGCCACCTCAAAAAGAGGATGACCTGGGACAACCAGGACAGGTGGCAACCCTACTTACTATCATGGCCGAGGACCAACAAACCCCTGGGAAGCAAGAGTGAGATAAGCGATTGCTAAAACCAATCGTTAAACCATAGGGGAGGATCTGGGAAAGTTTTGGTCAGGCTGTGGAAATATATTTAACTCACAGCTATATACTGATGTGGGAAAAAGATTGGTGCTTCCAACGTGGGAGGCGAAACGTCGCGAGGGAGAGAGGGAGATCGCTCGACACGGCTATCCCGAAATAACAGCTATGTCAACCCAAACGGAAGTTGGGAGGTAACAGCTAGAATGTAATAATCTTCCACCTCAATGTGTTTAAAACTTGCGAGCGTGTACGCTCTTCTACGTGTGAGTGTGTGCATGCAGGTGAAAGCACGGTGGTGATGTTGGTGGGATTTCCACTTTTTGACCCTGAACTGCCAAAAAATAATTATACTTATTACATGGCTGGGAGGTAATGAGGTTAGAGCAGGGGTTCTCAACCTTTTGTACCTCAAGGCCCACTTGGCCAAATTGGGTGTGGTCTCCACGGATCACGAGGTGGCGTTCATGGCCAACTAGTGGATGGCTTGCGACTCACCAGTTGAGAATGGCTGGGTTAGGGGAGTTAAGCCTACTATCCTTCCCAGGGCTATATGATAGGAACCACTTTTTAGGAAGTGAATAGTGATTTTGCAATCGGAGGACTGGCCCCCACCATGGGGATGTGGAACGTACATATATGGTAAGTCGAATTGGATGCGGTTCACATCGTTTGGAGGAAGTTTGGTGACCTGTAAAAAAATGTGTCCTGCTCTATCGTATTCACGGCTTCAACTTAGAGCAACCTTGACAGATGCACCACAGATTTTTCAAAGCAGCTCCACCCAATTGGCTCGTTGAAAAAGGCACATCCCAGTGCCAATAACAGCAAATTAAGGTGGGGCACGGCACGTGCAATAGAGCATGGCTTGTGCCTAACAAGGCATTTTAATGCCACGCCGCCACAGTCTTGTCTGACACTAATAATACACAATAGTGCCATATATTTATCCTGTAACGCTTCAATGAGTGTCAAGCATTTATGGACACAATATTTTAAAGGATAGTTTTATGCTCTTGTGAATCTTAATTGAGCCTTAGCCTGGCTTTATGAGATCTTAAAATTAGTAGTATTGCTGTTGTCTATATCTTTGTGTCATCCTCTCTGCTTCACTTCCCGTGTCTGTCTTTGCTTTCTCTCTGCTCTCACCATGTGCTCTGTGCTTTTGCAGGTTTTTTTCCCTCTCTATCACATAATCCTAACTCTACCACTCGAGTACGGAATAGTGAGTTACACCTTGCCTGCTATTCAAGCTACAAATCCTCCGGCTAACGGCTGAAGGATTTCTAGGATGTAAATTGCGACTGAATTAAAGTTGGATTGGTCTGCCAGGATAAGCCCCTTTTCGTGTAGTGACCTTTTGTATTTTTTAAAAATCCAACAGCCTTAACTTGGGAGATGTAAATTAGGTTTAGCTATTACATGCCCTTTGCCATGCCCTTTTTTCACTCACCATGGCTGGTGGATCACACAAAAATTCTGCATCAGCCTCTGCCGACAGTTCATGTATCTAGCCGACACATGAATTGGGGCTTACATCCACCTGGTAGATGTGATCCAAATACACACCCTTACACCTGTGTTTGGCTGATTTATGCCATGAAGGAGTGATCTGCCAGATCTCCATTCTATCTTAATTTAACTGAAAGTGGTATATTGGCACAGAATAAAAAAAACTTGACCTTTGCAGTCATCACTATCTTACAACAGAAAAATAAATGTAGAGTAGAGTAGAGTAGGTTAACATTTCAGCCATTGGCCCTTATACAATCAAGAGCTTTCTGCTCTGAAGAACAGCTGTCCAAAATGATGTCCTTATTACCAATACATTTTTATTTTTACGCAGTGTTAATGACGAAGGTGGGACTTTTTTTTCCATCTGTACATTTTGCAGTCTACAATATCTCTCAGAATATAATTTAATACCAGATTGCCTTAGAGATGCAAGCCATTGTGTGTGTGCAAAATACCCATTAGTTTTTTCTACATATCGACTTCTGATATAGTCCTTGCCAATTGCTTTTAATCTGAAAACAAGACGTCTTCATAACAGTTGGCCTCAATTGCATGCCAATGCCAGTATAGTCCCGATATATTCAAGTCATTCACTCGAGGCTGCTTGCTTGGTTCGTATGTCCACATCTTTCCTACAGAGCCTGATGACACTGCAGTGCGCTGACAGGAGCAAGATGAGACTGGAACAGACATCCTTTCTTTTTAATGTCACCTGCAAAGCTTGCTCGTATCTCATTGAACAGATAGTGTCACTATAATTAATGCTGCATATTAAATAAACAATTTAACAAGTAGAGAATAAAAAGGTTGAAAATGAAAAAACCCAACGATTTTTAAACACTGTGATATCTAAATGTTTAAAGTTATAATATAAAACCAATTTATTAATTAACCACATAACTTATCCCATGGAGTCAGACCTTAGCTGCTAAACCAGAGCCGACCATAAGTACACTGCCTAGGTATTGAAAAAAATCTCTCATTAATTACACAACATACATTCACACCATCACACACATGGCACATATCCAGGCTTATGCACACACCTCGTGAATCGGCCCAACATACTCTTACAATGGGATAAGTGTGCGAGTTCCCTTCATTAGCAACAAACCACGACGAAAGGATTCAAATGCATGAAGCTCACGCCAACTACACGAGGTTCGTTAGTTCCAGCAGGGTAAGCACTGCCCCATACTCATTTGAGGAGTGTGTACAATATGTGCAATACATCCCAATGAAGCATGACCTTCCTGAGAAAAAAAATTGTATGAGTCTCAGTGAAGCTTCTCAAGATTAACAGGGACACTGCAATATTATAGATGTTAACAAAGCAGACCGAACTATATAAATAAATGCTATTTTGTAGGGAAATACCTGTGTTTGTATGGTGTTGTGACATGTGAGCTTGAAAACCTCGTTTAATAATAATAGTAATAGCATTTATATAGCGCCTTTCACCCGAGGGTCACAAAGCGCTGCACAAAGCTGCAGAGAGAACGACATGTCAACAACGACAGAGCACGGAAAATCAGCAATAACCATAAATAGAATTGAAAGCCAGTCCTGTGAGGTTAAATTTATTTTGGCAATATATCCGTGTCACGATGGGTGGTGTGCGGTGGGAATTATCTTTAGTCCATGCTAATCTGCACATGTCTGAGACCTTAAATCTGAGATGGCTGCACTTGTGATGGTGCTGGTTAAACAGGATTTCAGAGGTGAATGACACAATTGTTTTATCGGGACAGATTTAAACAGTCACACTGCTGTGGTGGCCGGGTGGCTTAGAGGTCAAGGTCAGAATGCTGAACTGGCAATCCTGAACTGGCAATCCTGAACTGGCAATCCTGGAACCTGGGTTCAATCCACGCTGTTGCCTGTGATTAAACTGGCGATGAGTTAATGGTGTCCGTCCTGTTGCCAATCACTGTGCAAAACAAAATATATCCAATGTAGTGATGTTGGTTTTTGTGGCTTGATGCATGAGAATTGTTTTTAAAAGCTGTACTTTCGGGATAGCCATGTCGAGCGCTCCCCCTCACTCCTTAATGACGTTTCGCCTCCCACGTTGGAGACATTCTCACGCCTGTCTCAGAAGGTCTCAACGCCTGAGAATGCGTTCAACGTGGCAGGTGACACGTCATGAAGGAGAGAGGGGGAGCGCTCGACACGACTGTCCTGAAAGAACAGCTTTGGAAAGCAAGTATCAAAATATCTTCACTTGAAATATTTCGGTTCTTTACTAAACTTGTCCTAATTTTGTTTCATTGAAACATTGTCGGTTTGTTTGTCATGTGACACACATTCCTCTGATATGCAGAGCAGGTGGGATGTTGCTTCCCTCCATTGTGTGGCCCAGAGGTCACTTAAGGGATTCTCAGATGTCGTAGCTCTTCCACTTCCGTGGAGTATTCTCTGACACAACGGGATGCATTGCCTTGTGAGAGATCTGAATGGATTATTTATCTAGTGGCGTGCCCCTGATAGCATAATCGGAATAAAAGTGGATGGGAAAATGACAACACATATTAAACTGCCACAAAATTCTGTGGATAGATGCTGTTTGGGTAAATCTGGCTCCTTTCAATCCGAAGGAACATGCGACTCTACTCCAAGGCTCTCCAGGATTGCTGTGCTTCTCGCCTTGTCACGGAGAGTGAGCCCAGCAACCCTGCAGAGAAACCTAAGTTGTATATTGCATTGTATATAGCGTCATTTACCTATAGCCAGTTCTCAATCGACTGCCTACTGGGGATCGTAGTTCATCACGCTGGCCAGTGCGGTTTGGTGGTAGAGGGGAGTGCCCAGATATGATCCAGATATGACTTGCCACTCACGTTAACCACTGATGGGCATTTAACAGAGCTCACCAGTTTAATACCGCCGCATGGTAACCACTGTGCCACCGCATTACTTATAATGCAGTATCCATAACAAACATTAAATAATATGTTTAAATACAAATTCAGTTTTACTCAGATGACGACCAACACTTTGGCCTGTATAATGCAACATGCTGAAATGAAATCTCAGGAGCACGTATATTCCAGTTTGCAGCCATCTCCCGACTCTTTGCCAATGAGTCGGTATTACAATCGATATACGCGATATGTCTTGGGTGTGACGAAGACAGCATGCACAACTGTCGAGTGCCATGTCAAATAGGTATGCTGAAGGTATCACTGGAACACTGTATCTAATCTCTGGCCTAACGCTGTATAGAAAAATATATTTTACTTTGCCTGACATGATACTAAACTGGGAGTTGATTTCTTAAACCTAGTGGGTATAAAATAACCGTGATACGCTCTGCATCAATATCTCCCTGACACTAAACACCTCATTTTGTTACTGGAATCACTCTGCCGTGTGAAATGTTTATTTATTTACCATTATATGTACAAAAGACCACTTTACATTGTATTAATATTTAAGCAGTTACGTGGCATTTCTCAACTGTAGAGGTTCATAGGTCTCTGCTAGAATTTCATGAGATTTCAAATGGTTTGGATAAGACCTAGCAAATGTGGTCGACTGCACAATTGTGTTTATTTTTGTAAATCTGGGATGACCAGTGGAGCTGAGGCTACACAAGTGCCAATAAACTAATTCCACCACGATTTGAACCTTTGGACCGTGTCTAAATGTGTTCACACTTAGATTGCTGTGTGGAAAGCCCTTTTGCAAAAGCAGAAAAAACAGCAAAAAGCCTGCCTCAATGTGCTGTCAATCAACATAAATGGGTGCTACTGCTGCTGTTTTCTTGCCAAGTATTATTGTTCATATTTTTTATTTATATAACATGTTGTTTCCTTAACCACACAAAACAGACCAGCTATATTTTCCACTTTCTGCAGAAATGTTAGAATCTTTGTTCATTAATGCGTAGTCTAATTTTCTATACACGAATATTATGGTGGTATGTATATTAACAAGATTGGGTCACATTACCGGTGAGACAAGAATCTTCTCTTGAACACAATTTTCCATTAGGAGCAAATTATCAAAACTAACATACATTATTTGCTACAGGTCAGTACCATCATCTACCAAACATCTGCATTACAATTTGAAAAAACATTAGTACTGTAGTATGATTTTCATATTAATTTCGAATATAGTAGAACTATTTATAATCAGTTCAAACAATCTTGAAATTATGCCCTTAATCATATTGCACCCTCATGATTGAGTGTATTCATACATATTTTACAGACTCAACAGATTACTTTCCTAGAAAGGAAAGGAAGCCAAAGGAAGTTATTGCATTAAAATAAAGTTAATTGAATTCTGAACGGATATTCAATTAATTTTGTTCTTGCATCGGTTAAAAAAACCCCATTTAGAGCAATGATATCAGAATCAGGCATATGCTAAGTTACTTCCTTGAGTAATTAAAAATTTGAATATATGTCCTTATAGTGTGAAATTGACTGCACATTGCACAGAGATGATTCTTGTGACAGCTGTCAATTGGAGACATTTGTCACACTGCCACTCATGAATACAGATGTAATGCACTTCCAATCTTCTTAAGTACTTAGCATGAAAAGTATGTTTTACTCATATCTCTGGATGCATTAAAAAAAGGACATTAGTGTGCACCTTACACAATTTTTATAAAATAAAGTGATTTTCAAAGTATTCTTCAGCTGCAAGTATACTTCTATTAAATTCACATTTGTATCCAACAATGTTTGTTTTGTATACTATTTGCACATCATTTCCACACAGGAGGCTTAAAACACTATTAACGCCAGGCCAACAGTTAATTCTCTCGTACTAATATGGCGTGGAGTGGTGGGGCAGTAGTTTGCACTCTGTGCCATTAACTCATTGTCCTGATTTCATCCGGAATGCGCCATCGGTGTCATGGGCCATTTCCTAAAACTTCTGAGATCCCTTCTAGCGACCTCTCATCCACACAGTAGGGGGCAGCATTTTTCCGCCTGCCCCGCTACAGAATGTGCATTGCACGACAGTCAAACCAGTATTTTTAATTCTCAAGGTTGGAATTTGACCAAACTAAGCACATCATTACACTTTCTGTGAGTTGATTAGATTTTCTTTATAATTAACTAACATGTTTAGTCGCTTGATTATTGCAGCACTAATGTCTTTTATAAACAAAACAATACTGTTATTCTTTCCAAAGCTGTTCTTTCAGGATAGTCATTGACAAAGGCAATTCGGGCAAGGCAGTAAAATGTCGCAAAGGAGAGAGAGGGACCGCTCGACACAGCTATCCCAAAAGAACAGCTTTTGGAAAGCAATTCTCATACATTGAGCTGTGAAAGCTTACATCAGTACTATATTGTTATTCATCTCGTCTTTATCAGCCATATAGATGTAAGTATTTGTGTAATGATAGATTTACGTTTTAGACGTTATACTATTATATTTTGACAAGATGTTGTCCATTGGGACAGGTATTGACAGGGTTCCTCTGGCCATGGCCAGTGTACATATGCCACTATGTATGAGCAAACACGTACTTAACTTGCTGCTGTATAATGACGGCATGTAACTGTCATCACTACATGCATCATTGCAATGTTCCGCTGTGTTAAGACTGTATGAACAAGTTAAATCGATGAAACAGTGAGACATTTGTTTACAGTTGACTTATTTGAGCGGAGTAATATTCACTGGTCAAGTGTCACCGTCTGATGTGATGTATCTTTGCAATGAATAACGAGTAAACATAAACAAAAATAACATCCAATGGACACGTAAATCTTTTTACATTTAACTTTCACTACGAAGTGTTGAACCAAAGGTAATTGCAAAATCATTGGAACTGTGTGTGAAGGCAAAGCTGTTTGTGCTGTGATCAACATTGCAAGGCTGGAGTCATGTGTTGACAGAAAACAATTTTCAACTAATTTTATGAGGAAGTGGCCCCGTTTGCAAGCGCGCTATAAATATGATGAGCTGCAAGTTAATTTTACTCTGCGTCTTGTTAATTTGATGCTATGAAGCATAACACCGACAGCATTTGGAATTAAAATTAAGGAACGTGCAAGTGTTCGTCAATATAAGAAGCCAAAAGGCTTAATCTATCAGACATGGGGACATCTTGAATAGTCAGCAGTAATGTCTCCGTTGCTTAATCGGTCAGAGAGCTAAACCGTAACAAAGTAATGAGAAAAGAAGCTCCTGGCCTTTAAATATTAATGCGTTTAGAATGTTTTTTTGTTTTGCTGCGTCAGAGAGCAGCCTCCCAGCAGATGACATTACAGACCCACTTCTGAAGTGAGGTGGCTTCTTTAATAGGCCTCATTGTGCACACCAGTTACATTTTTAAATTTTCCTGCATTTTATCCAAATTAAATGAAAAACGAAATTTAACGTGATATTTGTTTTTGGGTTTGTGTTTGTGTGCACTCACTGGTGATCAGGCTGATAACATCAATACCCTGCACTTGAGGTTCCCTGTTTTATTCATGGGTATCGACCCAAATTAGAACCCACGATCAACCCCAATCTCAGCAGTGCTGCCTCATTGCTATGGCTCCTGAGGCATTCGCGAATTTCTTGTATTTGTTTATTTTTTATTTTATTTTTATCATTTCATTTGTAATATAGTATGTTAGGAATGTCATGGGCGGATTGCGTAAACAACCTGGACGTTCATGATATAACATGACAGGAAAACATTGCAGGCATAATAATGATGAGGAGCTTGTGATGAGTTGTGGTGGTTGGACCATATGTGCCGTTTATAGGAGGGCAGGCTTCAGAATAGGCAATAGAGTGGGCTCCCAGTGGAAAAGAGATCATCACCAAGGTTAAGGCCTTAACCAAGGTATTATAATCTAATAGTACAGACCTAAGGCTTTTCTGGGTAAACAAGCGTAGTAATAATAAACTATGAGTTGTAGTAGTGTCCACACAGGCCGCTCACTTCAACACAATTCTGCACTCTATGGCGTTCATCGCAGCACTACTCCACACACCGCGCTCACGTACAACCTACGCACAACGCCGCTTCTCCGTCGCTGCACCTACAACCTGGAACATCCTGCCCACATCAACAACGCGAATCCAAATCCCCCACAATCTTAAAAAAACTACTAAAAACCACCTTTACACTAACGCGTATAGCCCACTGAGCCAGGATCCACGTCTCAGAATCCCTACAAGCGCACACACTCACGGAAAATGCGCACGTTATAAATGTAATGGATTATTATTAGCAATGAAAATTACCTCTAAATGTTGATCTTGAAAGGAAACTGAGGATGATGGTTGCTCTTCAGAGCTGTTCTTTCGGGATAGCCGTGTCGAGCGCTCTCCCTCGCGACGTGGAAGGCGGAACATCGCGAGGGAGAAAGGGAAAGTGATTAACACGGCTATTCCGAAATAACAATTCTGAAGAGCAACTATCATGAATCCAGCCCTTAAAACATACATACAAATTGAGGCTGTTGTTTTGCTTGTACTGAAGCCTTCTATTTATATTCCAATTGCGCCACATGCATAATCTCTTGAGATGAAAGTATTTCGATTCAGAAATGTCACAATGAGCAGTTTGTCACCTTGTGTCAGACTGGTACCCCAGGAGTGAAAGCCACAAGTATTTTTGAAGTCAGTTTAACATAACTTTTTGTGTACACTCAGGGAAGATGTTTTATCTACTCCATAAAGAGTATCAAAACAACATTATTGATTCTCAGAAGTGGAATAAGGCATTGAGAAAAAGCCTAAAGTTTATAAGTGTGTCTCGAGGATGGTACCATCAATTCACTGTATATGTGAACTTATTAAATAATGGGTGATTGCTTATATTGATGTTCAGGTAGATGATTATGTTTATAGCATAAAAAACCCAGTGAGATTGCAAGCTCTGGAAGTGGGATTCCTGCAACACTCAAACGTACACATTTAGCAACATAAACAAGATAGAACATCATTAGTTAAGGCAACGCATTAAAGAAGTTTACAGCATTAGATTGTGCAGGGATGAAACATTAGCCATAATCATAAACTAAACAGTAACACAGTATTGCACAAGACAAAAGGGTCCAATAATTGCTATAAATTACCAAGAGACAAAGCAGTGCAAAGGTGTAACAGTGCGATGGAAAAGAGTTGAAGAAGCACATTGCATAATAAAATGAAAGAGCATATGCAGCCCTTAAAACCACCTATCAATTTTTACAATTGCAGCTAGGCAGAAATATTAATTTTAATAGAGATCTAAGGTGTATCAGACCAGTGTCAGCTCGGTGTAGTGACGTGGTGATAGTCTCCTGTGCCACCCAGCAGAAATTCTGTGTTAACCAATTTGGGATACATTATGGCAGGAAAGCCCTGCAGTCATAGCACCAGAATATGACGGATGACAATACAAAATTGACAGAATCTTGACATAGTGACCATAGCAACTAGAATAAACAACCAAACAAGTATTGCACATATTTTCCCGTAATGTTAGTCATGAAAACTGCGAGGTTTTTTTTACAATTTTTTTTTTAAAATGAATATTCATCAAGATGACGATCTGGCCCATAATTTAAAACAAGGAGGTTATGCTGGGTTGGGCACATGTGGAGGATTCTGAGGCACGTGGTAGGATGGACATCTACTTGATCCACTTCGAACTGTGCAGCAGTTGTGGAACGTGGCAAAGATAAGAGAGAGTGACATTTTTGTGGCATCAACAACAACACAGGTCATGATGCCCTGGTAGTTTTTCCCCAAACGAAACATGTTTATTTTGTTCTACAAGTGTCCAACTTGCATGTTGAGTACTCATTTAAAAATGTTTCCAATGCCTCATTACAATTGTAAACGCGTTTGTGACACCGAACAGACTGTGCTGAAGGCACAAAGGGGGACGAGCAGTGGCTGTACTGGGTGGCATTGCTGGCCCCAGGCACAAGCAAAAGCTTAGAGCCCCAAGCTGCTTAGTGGCTTCATTCAGTTTGATTAAAGAAATATGAATGCACCATACATCCGCTCACATTTAGATCCTAATAAACATGAACATTCAATGAACATAAAAAGGCAATCCATCTCTCTCATCAACAGCTCTTGTCTCATCTCACGGCAGGGTATCATGTCTACATCTCTGACATTTCACTACTATCGCTCTGATCTGCGTCTCTACTCTCATTATACCTCTATCCTTTGTCCTCATTGATCATGGAATTACATCTCTTTCTGTTGTAAATATCTGTCACCTCACTAGGATTTTAGACATTTACAAGGGACCAATGGGTGGGAAGGGGGAGGCAAAAAAAGAATGTCTGTTCGTGACCCTCAGTGGACCGGGACCACCATTGAGGGGAGGGTTCGTGGGGAGATGATAAACAGTGAATGTGTGGTGGTGTTCGACGAAGCCATGTAAGAAGACATTTGGCTATTTGGATTTGATATGCATTTTAGATGAAATATGCATTTAAATGTCACATTACATCATTGCCAGCCTACACAAAATCACTTTCATCAACCTCTGGTTTTGATATATAGTATCCGTTTCACTTAAAAGAGATTGTTTTAATGGCATGTGCATGTTGTGCTGCGTCTGATGTAATTTACATTTTTTAGGGTACAACCCACCCCCAACTATGTGCCTGCCAATGCCTATGCTGAAACTATCCATCCATTTTCAGAAACCGCTTAATCCTGTACAGGGTCGCGGTGAGCCGGAGCCTATCCCGGCAGACACAGGGCGCAAGGCAGGGTTATACCGAGGATGGGACGCCAGTCCATCGCAGGGCATGCTGAAACCAATAAACTACAAAATACTTCGTGTGTTACGAGCCTGATGAAGAATCCTTCACATGTCTTTGGCACAAACATCCAGATGGACTCGGGAATGATCGCTTATTTTGACTGTCCCAAGAACATCGACTGAATGTAAAGCACTTATCGTTTATATTGATATCAAACGGACAGTTGTAACATAATAAGAATACAAAAGGAAGCTTAGCTTTCAAACTATTAATCTCGTATATTGAAAACAGCTATACCCAAGGAGGCTGTAAAAGAAAACACTTTACATACCAGACTCCATGTTTACACATTTCATCCCCAGGTATGGTCTAGCCAATATTTGTTCTCCTCTTTTTAATACGCTAATAAAACTGTCACAGGCACGCTGAGTGGATTCTCTTCGGAAGATGGATGTAAATATTGGTTAATGTGCTATCCACATGGCTTTGGTGACACTTACAAGCACTACAAGTCTAGCACTAATGCTCGGGTCTCCCTTGGTGAAAATGTCTGGGGGGCAGGGTTCCTGACAACCATAAGAAGACCCTCTCCTCTGACTCAATGAGGTTGGCATCAGGAAGGGCATCCGGCCGTAACATTCTGCTCCAATACCCCCACCATTGGTAAGACAACGGCCAGCCCAGGTCAACCTGGATACAGGCCGCTTAAAACAGTCAACAACAACAGTACAATTTAGCGGATGTATTATGAGCCTTTAGAACAAATAATCAATCTCGATTAATATTAATAAAGTAATTGATGTATCATCATACCGTGCTGATACAAATTCTAAACACACACACAACGGTAATAATGTAAAACGCAGGTTCTCAAAAGCCAATACAATGATCCATATTTGTTTTTTAGGTTAGGCCACGTGGAAGTTTTATGCCGTAAAAAAATGTGTCTCTTACAGTGATAACGTTAAAACTTAAACAATAATACAGTGATGGAGTATGATATTGGAGTGAGTGAAGTCATGCAAATGTTTCAACAGAAGGTGCAAAGATGTACGTTTAACTTATGATGGACAACGTTGAATGTAAAATGTGTTTTACTGTCATTTTTATCGAATGTGAACTATACTGGTTGTATAAGAATCATTTCACCCGGGCTGCTGTACAGTTGAAAAAACAGAGGCATTCTAGGGCTCAGTTGCACTGTGATGCATTATAGCTGTTTAGCACCCACCTGGAGCAATTTATATTTATCTGAATCGCTCTTGCTTTTGAGAAAATATCAGCCAACAGTATACATCCATCAAACACGTGGGCGCAACATTTTTTTACAAGTGTGACTTTCCTATTCTAAGTACATTTTATAACCTGCAAATCAAAGTAAATGCCACACGAGCTACACCAACAACTCGGGGGTGATCTGAATCAAAATGACCGATGATTATGATGTTTCGATGCATTTACATGTTTATTGTATGAAAAGATACAAGGTGATTTATTTTAAAAAAAAGGCGCCTACTAACAAGAAAGTACTTGTGTTGATATTTTTGTTGTTTGCAGAGTTGATGTAGAAACCCTACTCGGTGCCAAGCAAGAAGCGGTTTGCACTAGGGGCATAAGGATGCCAATGCATAGATTCATCAGTTAATATACATTCTTAGGGCTCACAATGCACGCGTAGAATTGCGTGCAGATGAGAATGCGTTAATTTCATATGAATGATTTACAACACCCTTAAAGAGAGGCTCACTTAAACGCCCTCTGCTGGAGGCCATTTCGCCAGCAGTGGTGTTGTCAGGAAAAACATAGTGCGGGAAAAACCCAAAGGTGGGAATAGGATTTTGGGGGGGTCTCGTGGTGTGGGGAGGGGGCGCGGGTGTCCCAGTAACCCTGAAATCACCAGATGTTTTCGAAGAAGACGAGTTGTTTTCGAGATGGGTCGAGATTAATGTCGT
>JAZEWU010000010.1:2652365-2671329 GCA_036362915.1 Geotria australis
GGTATAAGAGGAACGGGTCAGTTGCTGGGGGCCAGACGCCTGTTTGTTCAGTGTGCAAGAGCTGTGCGGAGAGACTGACGGGTAAAAGTTTCGCTGACTTGGGAAGGACTGAGTGTCCGTGTGTGAATAAATCCTGTTACGCCGCAAACCGTGGTCCGGCTCAGATGCGTTGTCCACCAGCTATGGAGACAGACAGCAAGGGTGAGCAGGAGGAATTTCCAGCGGCGCAGAGCTCTCCCGCGCTGAGCCGATTGCCCAGGGGGGTCACCGGAGCCGGGACAAGGGTCTTCACAGGGAGAAGGTCGAATGGTGCCAGGCCAGGTGCACGACAGTGTAATTGCAGGGCTGCACCTTTATCTATGTTAATGTATACATTTAGGTTGATGGAGTGCTCAATGAGATTTTAAAAAACTGAAAGACAGTACAAATGAGCTGGTAAAAGCGAGGCAAACACACTACATATTGAACACCTTCTCGAATTACAGCCCTGAATAACAACAATTATTCTACTTGCCGATGGGGTGTGAATTCTCGCTTCCAAACACACACACGTATAATTTGATACAGGGGCAAGGCCAAGATGTGGCTTGGGCTTGAGGGATTTGCTTTCAAAAGCAGACGTACACAGCCAAGGACTGTAGCAGTGTTGATGAGAGGAAAGGATCTTGGGGAAGTGCAGTTTCCTACAACACTCGCCACAATCATTAGTCTGAAAATGTTGCCAATCGTGCAATTGTACATTAAAGCATGACAGCATGGTGGGGTGCAATCAATAATGTAGTTGTAATAATAATGATGTACAGTCCTGTCAATCCACTGTTGGATGAGGGCCGCACCAAGCCCTATCAGTTATAGGTTTTGTTGTTGTTGCTGTTACCATACTTTAGAGTGGTCGATGCGGGTTGGTGAAGGGTAGGTGTAGTGAGCAGTTCCAGGTTCAGATATCACTCACCACTGATGCTAGCCACGGCCAGGAATCTAATGCAGGCGGTTAGTTCATAGTGCAGTGTGCTATCCACCACGGTCCCACCATTACACCTGAGGGTAGCTGTCAACAATAGTCTGTAGATATTGAGCAAATAGAACAACCACAGCTCTTGGAGTTGCTCATTAGCTGGTAAACTTTGAAAGCCACAAATTATACAAATAAGAGTACCTTAAATAACATCCATATTTGTCCATCTGTAATACTCCATTAATGTGTTCAATATTAATAACATGACTTATTATTGGGTATGTTACATTTGGTGTTTTCCCCACAGTACAGAGGCTCTTTTTAGATTTGAAAGACGCTTTATGAATAAAAAAATAATTCTGCCCTCGAACAGCACTAGTCATTATTTTTATGGCTTCAACTTATTCTTTTGGCACGTTCATTCACTGCATTTGAGAAAAGTCAAACAACTGGAGAGTTTCGGTAAAAATGTATAATTATATTGCAACTGACTTGTCAATAGTCCAAGAAATAGTGCAGTCTGTTGAAGGGACGTGAATAGCATTCACCAGTAATGGTATTGGACGACTGTTATGGTTAATCCCGACACCAATTGGAAATTGAAAATTAAAACTAAAAACCATAATCTTTCGCATTTCATTTGTATTTTTCTCTTCCTATATATAATCATGCTTTTTTTTCTTGATACAATGAAAAATCGTGTTTCAACTATGACAAAAGTACCTCGAAGGCAACCATTCTCACCAGATCTTTGAGATAAGCAGGATTGAGCCAAGACAGTGCTTTGGTTAATGGCCACCAGGCAGGGCACGCAAAAGGACCATTGCCCAAAACGTCACGTATTCTATACATGTACATTTATTTATTAATACAGTCTTATTGACGAATGTTTTGATGTTTTTGCTAGTTGTGCACGTGCACCACTGACAATGCAGCATCACAGTGCAAATACATGCTGCTGCATAGGTTAATTGGACTGCAGACTAAATTGCCCCACGTGCCCTGTCATGGAATGACGTCCCATCCTGGGTATAACCCTGCCTTGCGTCCTGTCTCTGCCAGGATGGGCTCTGGCTCACAGCAACCCTGTACAATGGATGGATAATGGCTAGGCTGTGGGGCTATGTGCTGGGTAGAAGGGGACAGTGCAGAAGAATCAATGTTTCACTTTACTTTGATGCTCCACTGTCTGTGCATTCTGCCTTCGCCAACCCCCACTGGCCAAGTGGTGCAGTATGATGGAATATCCCCACGACCCACATGGCATGTGGAAGCCCTCATCCAGCAGCGGAGAGACAACGAGCTGCCCATGCATACACTGTGGCATTTCCCAGTCGATAAGCGGTTCTTCTGCCTAATTGTGGAGGCATCGCCAGACACGAGAGGTCGGGTCTGGCTATGTGGCAACCAATTACTTGCTATTGATGTAAACCCAAGAATAATAATAATAATAACGTAACAGCCCTTTGTTAATCCACCACCAGATGTAGGCTTCAGCAGTGTTTGGGTTGAAGGCGTTTTGTTTGATCACACTTGACCATGCTGGTCAGTGTGGGTTGATGAATTGCTGACCCAGGACTTACTCTGATATCACCACTGACGTCAGGCATGGCTGAGAAGTGAAGTCAGATTTCTGGCGTTATAGTGCCGTTCGCAAAAAGGGTCCATATATTGTTTAGGACACTTTGTATTCTCTCCATTCTTATAGCACAAGGCTATCACGATAGCACTATGTTTCGCAGATGAGTATGGTCAATCATTATGGTGTGGTGTTGCTGTGGTTTTACCAAATATAGGAATGTGTGGGTAATTTTCAAATTTGGCAAATTTGGTTCCTCACACCAGAACACGTGGCCTACTCTGTTTTGAATAGCGTCAAGGGATCTTTATTGTCTATTGCCAGCGCGTAATATGTATGGCTGATATACCCAGCAGTATTAACCAGGATGGCCGTTGAACTCCCAACCGTGAACGGCCGCAACAAGCAGCAAACCCACAACCGCATGTCGCCCGCCACCCAATGCAGAAAGCGGTCATGTTTATAAGTCCGTGTTCACCGCAAATGACAGACGTGCAGCTATGCTACACTGCTGTGGCCCCCTAAACACCATCCGCAAAGTGTGTCCAGTTACTTTAACAAGACAGCTCCAGTCATTGCAGAACGTCCCCAGCCTGTGGGTGGAGCCATTGGATACACCAAGCACAGATGATGTGTCTGCAAGCCAAGCTGAAAGACAATGATGTCCAGAAGCTGCCCATCGTGCTTTGAAGAATCGCAAAGAAGAAGATTTGGCGGATTGGAGCCCGGCTGGCGCCAGTCTTGTCTGTGGGCGCGGATTACGCCATTCATCAGGACTGCTCACTTGAGGGCAACTACTTTCGTGGAAAGTGACCATTAGCAAAGCTTTATTGTAAAGTCAGAAAGCAATCCCTTTCACTTTTGCAGACGCCAATCGTCCTGTGTTTCTTAGCTTAAGATTTAACTGGCAAAATGAAAAATAAGAACATATTTTCCTCCCCTCTTATCCATTTCGATTGCGTCTGGGATCAGTGTTGCACTATTGTTTGAGTGTTCATCAATTTTTTCGCGCGTCAATCAAATTATTGTGTTGAATTTCTATCCAAAAAAATCTGTGGTTTGTATATCCAGAGGTTTAAACAATAACAATATCATAGCACCAAGAAAAAGCATGTGGTCACTGCCTTAAGGTGCCGCCGCACACAGAACAATAACATTATATTGGGGAGCTGATGAACTGTGGCCAGGGCTGACATTCTTGGTTGGCGCTGCGATGCCATTTCCAGTGGTATGACTCACGCGAAAGCGAACAATTTCAGTGGTTACAGATACAGCGTTGGAGTGTGTTCTTTCTGCTATATTTTTGTATCTCAATGCAATTGGTTGAACACGTTGCAAAAAACTCCAATTCACGTTATTATCATGTTTTACATTACAGTGGAAAAAATCACTATAGTTTGGAAGGAATTTTAGTTTAAAATAGCCTTTTCTTTTTCCCACTGTAGCACACTAATAACTACCACTCCTGACGCAATCATCTGGCTCAACCACCACAGTGTGGCATTACAGTTGTGGCTCTACATCACCATCAGGCGTTGAAGAAGAAAATGAATTGTGAGGATATACAACGCTTTGTATAATCTGTGCTATGTTTTGTGACTTCAACCAGAAGGTGCAGGTACACTATTGACACAACTCTTTGAGTTCGATTCTTCCAATGGCTACTAACATCAGTGGAACAAAAATTAGGAACCAGTCCTGCTGCCCACCCACCATCCTTCCCCGATCCGATCTGAGCAATGTAGTGGTGAAGTATGGTCAAACGATCCCCGTGACTGAAATGGCCGGGGAGAGGCCTTCATCTGATAATGGGTGCAGAAACGTCTCTAAATATTACGTAGTCGGCTGTACTTAATAATGTCTTGATGAATCACTGTGCTATTTTAAAAGACGACACTTGAATGTGCTTTTGAAACAATTGATCTGGAAAAGATCACTTAAATATAGGGAAAGAACCCATTTACTTGACTTTTGTTGGCATTATTGGTAAAAGGCTTGTATTTTGATCATTAACGCTACAATGTGGCCATCACCTTTAGATGTACCATTCACAAACAAGTCCCGAAGTCTCCAGTGTCTGAGAATAGTAATTATTAAAGGGTTATTTACCATAGAAACAACATTAACTATTAACGTTGAGGTCTCACTCAGAAATCCGAAAATAACGCTTGAGGCATTCTAAAATTCCCCAGAAGATTGGCTCATGTTTCCCGATGCCTGATCCTTCACTTGGCTGCTATCCGATTGCCCAGGTTTGTGCATGGGTTGCCACCCCTGTCAGCGTGACACGACTCACCCAGATCGTAAAACGTTGAGAAAAGACTTGTGAGTGTGATATACTAAAAAGTGGTTGAAATGCGACCAAAAGGGGTTGATCTATTAGGTTCAGTTGAAACAAACGAAAGTGCATATTATCACAGAAGCCCATAACTGGTTGTACACATTATGCAAGGATCTTATTTACCGTTTGGGAGATCAACGTATGTACTGATGTGGGTGTTCACGGCTTTATGGATGATAGGTTGCTTTTTAAAGCTACCCACCGTGCCACTGTGCTGCCCCTAAACCGTTTAATGAGGTGAAAATGTAGGAAACAAACCTGTGTCGTGAGTGACGATAAACTTCCATTTCTTGTAATTCAACTGATACCCAAGCGTTATAAACCGCAACAATTATACGTCTAAAATAAATACGTCCTTAAACAATGAATCATTGAACAAATGCTAGTAGCATGTCCTCAAGGCATACACCCTAATTGTCTACACAAACTGTACAGCAGTGTATACCTTAACACTCTCTCCATGCACAGAAACCACGCACCCCAACAAATATAGGATACCACAACAAACTGGAGTGCTTGGAATTGATAAAAAATTGCCAACAATTTTTGGAGAAATCGACTCAAATTCAATGCAATCTCAATCCAATTTTCCGTAGTAATTTGTTCGCATTGTATACACTGAATGAAGTTCAAAAAAACTATCTCACCACTATTCCTTTTGCCACGGCACAACAAAGGCCCTAAAAGCTGTTTCGGTGGATGACGCGCGTAACCTTTGCACCCATAAAAACGACCTACCGGGAGGTATATATCCATAAAGAAACATGTTTTGATCACAAACAATTTATGTGTTCTGATGTAGGTTTTATTTGTTACTCACGGGAGTAAGTGCATCTGTTACTTTGTTTACAGCAATACGATGTCAAAGTTGCCATTTACACCTGACTCTCACTGTATTGTTCCTCTTGATCAGGACTCCTAAGTGGAGGCAATTCTAGGTGAATCAACCACGTTTTAAAAGTCGTTATGTCTTCACACATGTTAGCTTTCGACTCCTGGCTACGAGAGGGAAATAAAAACACCACCAGTTGACCTGCACTCCAGGACAGATGGGCCCTTACTTGTTATTCAACTTAACTTTCATTTGCAATTGCGTTTGACACACTGTATATATCCTTGTCTGTTTACGGACAGGTACTATACTCCCCGCTATATCGGTTTAATGTTTCATTTCTAACCTAATTTTGCAAATGTATTTCTAAGAATTTTTTTTAGAACCTGGCTGAGTGGATTTGCACTGCAGGACATGTACCGTTGATGTAAGGTTGTGTTATATTTTCAATTTACACGTCACACTTCTTTTATTTGTTTTCTGTCTCTTGATTTCTCACCTGGTTAAACAAGATAAGCTGAAACTGAACTTTTATAGAGCACGCAAAGGCTTTATAACTTAACACTAATTCGACAGTATGCATCATCATGATAAAGCAAGATTTATCCACTGCTAAATAGGGCCTCTCCAAGTCTTTTCCATCTCTCACAGTCCTGCAATGCAACAAATTCCACCGAGCACCTCCACACTATTAGCTTTTCTAAAACAATATTGTACGTTAACGGATGTGGAATATTTAAACACGTGGTTGTGGGACAAAAAACCACCACCCGATGTGGAAGGCCCTTAAGCTGATGGATCAACTGTTCTGATATATTTTATTTATACAGTCCTATAGCTGTTATGGACTATATATTTATGTTTATTGCTCTCCAGGCATGGCAGCTGAAACAACCGGACGAGTTTCTTAAATCCCACCAACTCCGCCTCTATCCACCCAGCAGTATAAATGGTATCAATGGTTACACCAAAGGTGGTCGATTGCGTGGAGCAGTGGTAACATCTGCACCTCACAGAAAGAAAGTCCTGCCTGAGGCGGCTCGATTCCTGCCTCGGGCGCCTTTCCGTGTGGAGTTTGTGATCTCCCCATGTTTTGCGTGGACTTGTTCGGGATTTTCCGGTTTCCTCCCACAGCAAAAAAAAACCCCTAATTAATTGATTGTCCAATAACGTCATGATATTTAGGGTGCAGTGTCTGGAAAATGTTGGCGCCCGTGGCTGCCTTCCCCCCTCCTGCCTCTCTGCGGTTTAATCGCGCCTCTGAGCTGTTCTCTCTTCAATATGAATACCTTAGAAACTGAATTAATATGTGCGCGTGAATTGTTTTTTATTAAAGTGTGGGTATTTTTAGTGGGGTTTATAGAGTTTCCTCCATGGAAAAATAATTTACACTAGTGAGTGACGTAAGCAAGAAATTGCAGGGCTTCACCTTTACCATTATTTTGTTATCTTATATCATATTAACCGTTATGTTTAAATACAAAATTAGCACAGACATTGATTAGTAATCGTCTTAGACGTCCGTGCATTTCATGCTTCAAACAAGTTGCATGATGATTGGCATGACTCACCACGCCTGTAATGTTCCATCTGATTAAGCTATTTCTTGTTTTTAAACAACATTTTTGAAGTGCAAATATTCACACTATTCATTCATTCATTCATTTTCAGAAACCGCTTAATCCTATACAGGGTCGCGGTGAGCCGGAGCCTATCCCGGCAGACACAGGGCGCAAGGCAGGGGAACACCAAGGATGGGACGCCAGTCCATCGCAGGGCGCCTGGGGAAATTTAGTCAGCACGCCAATTAACCTGGCAGCATGTCTTTGGACGGTGGGAGGAAACCGGAGTGCCCGGCGAAAACCCACGCGGACACGGGGAGAACATGCAAACTCCACACAGAAAGGCACCCCGAGCCGAGATTCGAACCCGGGACCTTCTTGCTGTGAGGCGGAAGCGCTACCCACTACGCCACCGTGCCGCCCATTCACACTATTATAAGTAAAAAAACATATCTATACTGCAAACACAGTTTTAAACAAAGTCAAATGAGATTTACTATCACGAATAAAATAAGAAAATAAGAAATTGTGTCCGTAGAATCTGTGATTAACAATGGCATATGCTTACCAAGCTTTGGATATTTTAATTATGAGCTTCTTCTTCTTTGCGATTCTTCGAAGCGCGATGATAGTGGATATATATATAGTATTATTGCCAATTTAAATTGTTCGCATATTTGCATTATAAAGACTGTTCGATCTGCTGTTGATGAAGCGCATGATACGCTGTTTCAGTTGTATAAGAAATTCTCATTAACGTCTCTAAATTTAACAATATATAATTAAACCAACCAAATGTACCAAAGCAATACAAAACTGAAATACCATTATTAATACTGTCGGTGATTGAAGTATAATTTTACAATTGCACGTACACCATGGCTGCGGATAATTATATAATTAGCAGTTATACAGTAGTTATATGTATTTAAAGTTACACTTTTTTCATTTATGTCTGACTCCGACAATTATGCTATTCTAGGCTTTCATTACGTGGTGACCTTTTTTGAAAAATAGAAAAACCTAAATCAATTAAACACACTGCCGTAATGCGATTCTGCGAGGTCATAATAGTTTATTTTGACACTGGGTACAGAAAGCCCAGCAGGCCAGTGCACGATGGCTGTACATCAATTGGGTATATATCTGTAGGTGATACGGGGAGGTGGACGGGAAGAGAATGGAGAGGAATTGCAATGAGCTGGCTTGAAGTATAAACTCTGCAATGCTGTTGAAAACAATAAAAGCAGACATGTGCAAGCAGTAGCAATAATCACAGGTCACCCTCCTTTAGGGTGTGCTCTGTGATGGGCAATGATGACACTTCAGCATGTTATCCAAAGAGGTGCCTTAGTTTTTGCACTGATTTGACAGCTTAAGATGAATGTCAAGTAAAAAATGTGCGATTGTGCTGCAGTGTAATGGGCACGTAAAGCTGTGATGATATGTAGACACATACAATATGCATTATAGAAATGTGAGGAGAAGTGCTATGGCAGTGAAGTGGTGACACCAGGGCATGTGTAGGAAGTGACATAAATTGGATTTGCAAAAGATTGCAAACAATTGCACCTGTGTGGGAATTCTTTCAGTGGCACGATGTGAATAGCTTATAATGGTCAGGCGCCATATTCACGAATCACGATTATTAGATTTCGAAAGGTAATATGCATTATTGCCCACTTAATAATCACAAAGCATTTTTATAGAAGCAGGCTTTTTAATTAGCTGAATGTCTTTTTTTAAGAAAAAAAATGTTTCACTTAGAGCAGTGGTTCTTAACCTGGAGTGCACGCACCTCTCTGGGAGTGCAAGATGCCACTTGCTGAGGGTGCGAGACAGTCCACATTTCTGTATTTATTGTATGATACATATATCGTATTATTTATGTATTTTTTAAACAGCCAATAATACACCTTTCACTAGAGAGAGCTAAAGAAATCCCCTCTAGAGGGTATTTGGCCGACTCTACCACACTGCACATGACCTGCCTATCAACTAACCTGTTACACACCAAGGCAAATTCAGTTGTTTGGTACCACTCATTTTTTGGCATCCGTATATTGTTTAAAATCCTGCGTTAGATAATTTAAACGTATTTTTTCCTATCATTCTTCGTCACATATAGAGAAAAAACCCAACATATTTGTTTAGGATCGCATATTGTTGGCACAGTGTCGTTGGTGAGGTGAGCGCTTGGAGGGAACAGCGAGTAGAACGCGGGCTGGTTCCGCAAGCAGCATACCGAGCTGCTCTTGTTTTCCCACTACAGCGGTTGACGCATTAAACTGCGGAAGCTTCATACGCTGGAATGACAAGGGGGAGCCCCAGACTAGGATCATATCTTAATTCGTACTGGCGTGAATACGCCAGGAATTGTACCCAGGTCACAAGGAATTCAGTGTGCTTTATCGGCTCGCCAAAGACAATGACAAAGACCCCCCCCTCATATAGCCTTAGCAGGCTATCGGGGCAAGGGCTGTAAGTGAGCACCTATAAAGGCAGCAGCGGCACATGAATGGCTAGGTGTCACTATACCCGGCCACCTTTGCCTCCCGAGTGGCGAAGTTTACACAATGCACCAGAGTTACTGATTTAAGGCAGAGTGGTTCTAGGGGAAGCCCAGGACCAGTTCAGATAACCGTCAGTAGTGTTGGCCGTTAGCAACAATCGAACTCTGGTTACTTGGTTTGGAGCACAATGTGCTAACTGCCACGCTATCGTTCCTGGAAAAGTCAATATTGATGCCACATCGCCACTTCCCACACACTCGCCACACACATCTTTAACGAGTCCTATACCCATCGAAAAGCAATTACATTTTTGGATCTAGCTGTGTGTATTTTTGCAAACAAAATATATTAGATTACATCGTAATTAACTAAGAGCACGATCTTCCCAACAGATCGTGAAAACGGAATGCTAAAGGCAAACAGACAAAGGCTATGTAGTTGGTCGGTAATGCAAATACGGAAGACAATGTGTTACTAGATTTCCTAGAGTAACAGTGGTAGTGAGAGAAATGACAACCGTGTAATTTGGTGAAGTATATGCAAAATGTTTGCATTTGCTAAACGTTGTCAAATCCTGTAAGTGTATATACATTCGAAACGTTATTGCGTAGCAGATATATCGGGGATCAAGGTAGAAGCTCAACAGATGCCACAAGCCCCTCAATCTGGAGCAAGAAGAGAGGCCAATGCCCGCCGCCTTTAAGGCCAGCACTGACTATTATATCTCTAAATGTTGAAGGGCTGTCTGCAACTAAATAAGAACTTGTTGCAATGGGAAACTGTCGTGTAACCATCACGCTTCAAAGAATCGAATCGAATTCGAAAGCAGATATAGCAATAATGTGACTGATCTCAACATTGTTAAGCACAGGCTCTAGATCAGGGGTGTCCAAACTACGACCCGCGGGCCAACTGCGGCCCGCCATCCATTTTTAATTGGCACGTATCCAAGTCTAAAAATATAATGGTCTATGGCCCACACATCATATTTGCGCTTAACTGTATTGTGAGTGGCCCAGTCCTTCGTATATTTTTCTGTATGTGGCCCTCAGGAAAAAAAGTTTGGACACATGAGAATTGTATTTCCAAAGCTGTTCTTTCGGCATAGCTGTGTCGGGGGCTCCCCCTCTCTCCTTTGCAACGTTTCTGAGACGCCTGAGGATGTCTCCAACGTGGGAGGCGAAATGTTGCAAAGGAGAGAGGGGGTGGGGGGGGGAATGCTCGACACGGTTATCCCAAAAGAACGTATTAAGAAAGCAATTCTCAGTAATGTCCAAGAATCGTCGTGGAAAGATGTTAATAATCAAAACTAGAAATAACTTACAATTTGTGATGTGCACACTTTTCAGTTAGTCTCAGAGAGAGGGAATTATTGAGAGGCATGGGAAACCACAAGCAAGTGGGAAGGCAGACAATAATAGCACCAACAGCTGTCCAAGCTGCTGTCGTCCTATATTGGAAGGTTTCACCCACTCCATTACATGCGAGAGAAAATTGGGGTTCCCAGAGAATACTCGCACATTCGAGGGGGCAAACACTTAATCCCCATATATATGGAAATTAACCCATTTTCTGTACTGCCATACACGAGGAAAACGGAAGATGGCCACCTAGACGTCCAAGGGTAGAAGAGTGAACAGGGACGCGCACTCATTTCTGTGATCCACCAACCCTCGGCTCAAACAATGCGGGATTCCCGGTGTACGCCATTAGTTTTCTGCTACCTATTGACATGGCAGCTGATAAAAGCTGTATATAAAAAAAAATCTTCGCAACACGTAAAATGTAAAACATATTTTTTACAGTGAACGTTAGATATTAATATTCTCAGCATTCATGAAAAAGCAAACATGGACTGTGTTTTTAGACTCATACAGTAATTATTGTGTTATCTCTATTATAAGGCAGTCGATAAAAGCCATTTTCGTTTTGAGAACGGGAATTACTGAAATGTTATTCCATTCTCACGTATGGCAGCAATATGTTTAGGAGTTAAATGTCAATGTCGAGGTCTGCCAGACACAAGAGTGCTACCGAATGAGTGTTATGTTGCTATTTCTCCTCCGCTGAATGAACACAGACTACAGTAGTTTAATATGTGGTCCATAGTGTATGTTGCATGGTCACAATCCCACTACTGTGGCTTGTCTTTATCTTTTTTCTCATTAATGAAGGAGATGTGCACATTAGCCCGTACATTTGTTGTATCGCAGGAATCCCGCTTCCAGAGTTTGCAAGCTCACTGTGTATTTCCTGCTGTAATAATAACTACTTATCTATCTAAACATCTAATGCTCTGATGCGACTGATGGTTGCACCACTGTTTTTGTATTAATATAAAATCCAGGAGGTGTGATGTTTGGGTCTCAAAAAAGGTGCTTATTTTACCTAATACAAAACTGAGAACTCACATTTTGAAGAAAGCATGTAAAACAATGCATCATATTGCTTTCTAATTCGTTATGCAATACATTGAATTATATAACACAAACGGATGTCTTTTTAATTTAACTATATATTTTTTCTTGACAACTAAAGAAACATTTGCGCAACCCCGACATACATATCATAAATTAGATTATACTCCCTGTATAGTTTCTGTGAACTTTAGTTGCGTCTCTAATCTTAAGAAGAATGGCTGGAAAAGAATGCACCTCAAAGCAGTGTGTTTTACATTTAGTGAAATGTAATGTAATTTTAAAAATATGACATTACATATCGATGCGTATATGAAATATGATTTCTCTTCAAAAATATATACAAACATTATGATCTCCAACAGTCATAATTATCAGTGATTTTAGCCAAAGAGCTCGGATACTCATAGCTTAAGAGTTATGTTTGCCAAAGCCTGTCATGAATCAGTGTCAATAAAAATAATAAATGACAATAAGGTATACCATAGAAATATGACATTCATAAAATCTGCATTAGGATTCTAGCTGTAGTTTTACACATGGCCACCAATTTATCTCAGTTACCTTGTAACTTTTTCTGAACAGTTGGAAAGCTTTATACACCTCCTCAAGGTTGCCTGTCACAGTAATGCCTATAAATATAAAAGATGAAAACTAGAACTGAGAAAAATCATACGGCTTTCTCTTTTTGAACCGTTGTTGGCAGACATTGGGGCATGGGCAGTTGAGCTGGCTTTTGAGTCTAAGCACTTTATCTAATTCAGTATGTGTTAAAGCAATAGGTAAAAGGAAGTATTAATGAGATAGCATTATTTTCATAATAAAGCACTCATGGGTTGGGTCACGTAAAAAATAAGTGTCGTAAACCCGCCTCCACGTGACACAGCCAATAAGTAAGGTTTGTCACGTGAATAGAACGTGCTAATTCTTTACTACTTCAGCAAACCACAGCTGATTGCAATTTTCAGCAAAACGGCGTATTGCTCTCCAACACACCGGAGTGCTGAAGTAGTAAAGAATTGACACATTTTGTTCACATAACAAACCTTACTAACTGGCTGTGTCGGGGAGGCGATTTTAAGACATTCATTTTGTTACGTGACTCAACCCAAAAGTGCTCTATTATGGATAATATTGGTCACGTAAGCCTTCATGTAACATTTTGCATGTTTTTCTTATGCTAGACAAAGAGTCTAATTAGCTGTGTGCTATATGCCTAGTTATGCATGCAATTAATTATGTGCATGGGGGGACCTTCGTGGCTAATGGTACCGATAATGCCGGTTTCATTTTTTGCAAATATTAGTGCAAGATTTTCTTACTTAATGCCATTTAATTAGACTGCATTATATCACAACAGAAACAAACACAAATAAATAAACCGTGCACGATTATGTCCGCATCATGTGACAGTATTTTCACAATTTAAGTCGTAATTTATTTACGCACTAATAAAGCCAAGCGTCACTTTAGTTGCGCGTTTATTTAAGCCACGGTGCACAGCGTGTGTGATTGTGAGCCATGCGTCAGTGAGCTCTCATTTCCAGTTGAAC
Source organism: Geotria australis (assembly GCA_036362915.1). Taxonomy (NCBI): domain Eukaryota; kingdom Metazoa; phylum Chordata; class Hyperoartia; order Petromyzontiformes; family Geotriidae; genus Geotria; species Geotria australis. The sequence continues at coordinate 2,666,118 of JAZEWU010000010.1, forward strand.
ATTCACAACACATTGTTATATGGAGGAAACTGACTCCAGTCGTGGGTTTTGTTCATTGCAGTGTATAAACTAGACGATTAAAAAAAATGCAGCATTGTTAGGCACAATTGTAAGGCACAATGGTTGCCTCTTTTATAAAATATTTTCCAGTGGCATTACTTTGGAATTTTTTTTTGGCTCACTGCTGCAAAGATAGTAAAAAATAACTTGCCAGGTTGAAACAGAAATAGCACGCAGCCTGCTGCATAATAAAGAAGGGGGCTAGAATCTAATCAAGTTGATACAGAGCAGATGCCTTTTGACTTCATGGGAATGACATTGAGATGTCTAAAGGAATGTATAGCACAATAAAATCATTACATTTCCATCAAATTAATTCCACTCTGGTCGTAATGTATAAATAATTTTCGCTGCAAAGAACACTTGAACGTTTCACCATGACTGAGCAATTTCAATTAAAAATTGGGTGAGACAGTGCATGCACATTGACCCGTGATGGAAACATTGCATTGAGAAACAAACAGGCAGACACCGTTTTTAACACACACCACAATATTTGGCTTGTGATTTGACTAATAATTCTACCCACTAATAATATAGTGCTGAAAAATCAATTGCGTATTAACATTCATTCATAAGACCACACAAGCATCCGATTAAGAATATTACCACAATGTTGCCAAGCGCAATGAACTCCCAAGCACCTAATCCAAAAAAAATGTGTAGAAATAAAATTTAGCTTACACCAAACTGTCATTCATGCGAATGTATGTGTGGTATAAATATTCCATGACGAAAGTGGAAGGCATGACAACTGATACTTTGAAATTGCTTTACAAAATAGATGCAGATATTTGCGCAGTCAAGCTTAAAAATAACAGTACCTAATGAGGCTTGTGAATGTTGTTGAGAGGAAAAGAAAAAGAACAATAAATAGTCTTTATATATAAAATATCATGCTAATGCTTAATTTTATTTTGATACAATAGCACAATGTGCATTGGTGTTGCATTGCTGCATGAGTAAGCACACACATTCAGGGATTAAAAAAAGAAAATGATTATCTCTTGCAGGCCTCTCAACCACAATGCCTGAAAAAACAGAGGAGATTAAATTATTACAAAAGTGGATCTTGTGTTCAGTTACCCTGAAGTGGTGCTCTAAGCTGCATCTATGAAATGGAACTCATGCACTGTGACCCAGAAGGAATTAGAAATGTTATGCTTTACCACCTGTGGGTTTTTCTTTAATAACATCAACAATAAAAACATTAGATGGGTTTTAAACCCTGTAGTTGTTCCAAAGCAGCTTATCGCATTACTTTGAGAATACAATTAAGATGTAAAGGTTAATATTTAAATCGTTGTACGAGATGCAGAGATTTGTTTGCCAAAAAAATGGAAGGAATTTAAACAAATTGGAATATTTTTTTTAAATCAACGAAGTACATGAAATACTTGAGAGCCACATTTTTAGTAAAGGCATTTATCGGAGGATCTATCCATTTTTCTTCCACGGGTTTTTTTTTCCTCAGAGCCAATTAGCTAATTATAAACAGTAATAATAAAATTACAATTTATAAAGCGCACACATTCCATGCCAGGTCGGGGATGAGACACATTCTGAGGCTCGGAGACGGGCTCAATGCGGGAAAGCCTGATGAAATAGGTGTTGTTTGAGTATTTTTTAAAACGTCGAGGTTGTGGTGGTCTGTCGAACATGTTGGGGAAGGATGTTCCAGGTTGTGGGAGCAAATATGCAAAAAGGGCCGTTCTGCGTTTTTTGTTTTTGAGCGAGGGATGCTGAGTAAATGGTTGTGAGGAGCTTGCGGAGAGTGCGTGAGCACGTTCCGGTGAGTGGCGTGAGTAGGTTGGCGAGGTATCGAGGATGTCCTGAGAGTATGGCGCGGTGGAAAAATCGTGCAGTCTTGTAAATGATTATCTGCTGTATTAGTGCGCATGTATTCATTGCTCAGTGAATGCGTGGATGGGATGTTTCGGACTGCTCGAGCCAGGTTACGTGGAGGCGGAGGAGTTTCTGGCACTGTTGTTTCGCGAGTCCGTTTCGCATGGCATTGCAGTAGTCGAGTGTTGATAATTCAGGATGCTAAGGTGTGTTCTGTGGCAGTGGAAAGAATGAAGCGTAGCTGCCATAGTGCCCGGAGCTGGAAGTTATATGCCCTGAGTGTGGTGTTGATGTGCGTGTCAAAAGAAAGGTTGGGGTTAAAGGTGATTCTGAGTAAGTTGGAAAGCGGTGAGGGGTTGACTGCAGTGCCGGCGATTTCTCGGTTGGTTGGAAGTGTAGTGGAAGCGAGGCGTCGAGAAGTTCCCAGGTAGATTAAGGTTGATTTGTCGGGGTTTAATAGGAAGTGGTTGTTAAGCAGCAATGCCCGAAGTGGAGTGGTGCAGGTTGGTAGGTTAACTATGTTGTCCGGTGTTGTCGATGTAGTGTAAAGTTGAATGTTTTCGGCGTGAAAATGGTTGTTGATGTTGTAGTTTGCAATATGTACGTGGAGAAGAGAAGTGGCGTCAGCACGGAGTGCTGGGAGACGCGGTGCGTGGTCGATGATGTTGGAATAGTACAATTGCCGACTTCAATCTAAGACGGTCTGTTGTGGAGGTAGGAGGTGAGTAGTGCTAGCGTGGTGCCAGTGATACCGAATTCTGAATGTCAGCGTTTGATAGGGATGCTGCGGCTGATGGAGTCGAATGCTGCAGATAGGTCGAGACTTTGAAGTGCCACTGTTGAGCTGGAGTCTAATAGCGTTAGTGATTCGTGTATGATTTTGAGTGGTGCAGTTTGGGTAGAGTGTGCAGGGTGGTAGGCGGATTGAAGACGACCGAATTTAGTGGACTGAATGATAAGCTGAATGACATGCTGTAGCAGGCAGGAAAGAATGAGGCGTTCGAGAATTTAGGAGCTGGATGACATGTTGGTGATGGGACGAAAGTTGGCCGGGTTTGTGGGGTCAAGGTAAGGTATTAGTCATTATGTATGAGGAATATATTAAATAGCCGAGAAATAGAACAGACCACTGGGCTATACTAAATTGATTTGAAGATGATACAAATGTCAAATAGCATATCATCATGGACAAAATTACGTGGAAATGATTGTCAAACATAATTAAAATACTCAGTGAAAATAGAGATAGCGAAGTGCCGAGCACAGCTGCTGCTAAAATAAAATAGGTGTATGGCTTTAGTTTAATCTTTAACAGTGTTATATATATAACCTGTAACTAATACAGAGATGACAATTCAATGTAAAAATATATTGCGTTGGTGCTAGTGTACATAAATGGATGAAATGTTCTGCAAAATGTGTAAATAAAACTGGCCACATTCCAAAAAGACACGATGCTACTTTTGGTAACAATCCATTAAAAACACATCATTCAACGTTTAACGTGGTAATTACAAAAGGTCACACACACTACATTATATATTGTATAGATACCGCATACTATTTTATGTATTAACCTATGAAGAAGGACTATTACCTGAAACGTCACCTATTATATATGTTTTTGCTTTTAATGTGTCAATGCTATTGATTGATGTGTTCAGTTTATCACAGTATCAATGGTCGATGTAGAGCCCACGTATATAGACTTTTTTTAGTAAATGATTCACCATGATTTCTGTCCAATTGCCACAGACAAAATTATCTGGACTGCTTTTGCCGACTATTTTTCTCACTCTTTGTTTACGAGCGGATGTGTTTGCTGAAAAACAAATGAAAAGTCGGCAGTGCCTGGGCGTTAATCCAACCGCTGCCTTTATTAATGCACCTGTGTGGACAACATGGCCATATGGTGTTGTAGATACATTTCCTGCACTGTGTTGCCCAAGAAAAAATCGGTCATGCGTCAAGCTGCAGGTGTTTATAGTTTTGTTGTTTAATGTAAGCCGTGTTATTTATTACGCCTGCATGCTTCTCCAAACTCTATACACGCCACGAACTCAGCGCAATACACAGTAAATACGCATGAACATGACTTGTCAGTGGTCACGGAACAATCTATATGCCCACGATTCTCATTTATTAGGCTAGGTCGCGATAAAAAAGAATACTTGCACATGTATTATGTATAATTGTGCTATGCAAAATTTACTATTTAATTTTACTTAAGTGTGATTTGCAGTTCCATCAGACAAAATAAATCTCACCTCCAAAGAGTCAGAGATTGCATTTCACAGGTGGTGCATTTGTCCAATGAATGATGAGATAAAATACAATCTTTTCATGTTCTTTTTTTAATTTAAAATCTGAAAACATTGTTTCATTTCATTACAAAAAAGCAGACGCAGGTTTTAGAGCTACGATACATCTCTACACTTACATACTTTTTTTGTTTAGACATTTGTTATACATTATAATTAAACTGGCTCTTTTTCCTCCTTCGGGGCAGTTTATTGAGCAAGTGCATCACAGCCACTAGGGTGAATGCCAGAGATTATAATGATCACAGCTGATGCCTACATACGACAAGGAATAAAATACATGCTGATCACGAGAGCTGATTGGACCAGTGGGTGATTGCTTAAAAGCCTGGGTGACCAGCACAGAGGGCAATTTATATTCATGAACTCATACTATTACGATACCATTTTTTTTATTTTAAGAGGAGAAGAGAAAATATTCTATCTTATCTTACCATCGCTTGACAACTTTCAAAAACCTAGGAAAACAATAAAAAGGAATTGCACCGGTATATAATTAAAACTTCACTTTTTCCCACGGACTGCAATTTCATCTAAAGAATGAATAAAGACTCTTAGTGTTGATATTCCACAGTGGCAGGCGACAGTGCAGTACTTGACAGATATGGCAATTCATTTCATGTACCACAACACACGCTGTATTCGGTCTACCTTAGCTAAAGAATTGCCTGCCATGAATACAGATGAATATATATGTGTTTAAACTTTTGGCATTTTTTTGCGAAACGATGATAAGGTTACAGTGGTACTTGTTTTACTTATATTATACATGTGCAGGAGTAAAAACCATGGAATTAAAATAAAAGGGCAAAAATCAAGCAGTGAAAACTGTAGTGGGGGAATAATAGAGGGGTTGATTGCAAGAACAAATTGGTAGACTGTCAACTTTACAAACATTCATTCATTCATTCATTTTCAGAAACCGCTTAATCCTATACAGGGTCGCGGTGAGCCGGAGCCTATCCCGGCAGACACAGGGCGCAAGG
>JAZEWU010000010.1:2671338-2701487 GCA_036362915.1 Geotria australis
CTTCTTGCTGTGAGGCGGAAGCGCTACCCACTACGCCACCGTGCCGCCCTTTACAAACATGTGAATTCAAATAATTTTGCTTAAAAATATTCCTCATATATAAAACAAAAATTCGATCAAAACGTCTTTTAAGCATAAAACCCATACTACTAATTATACTCTTTAATACGATTCCTACACTCAGTCTGATTTTTAAAATAAGCTGATATTAAGGAAGGGAAGAAACAAACTACTTTCTAAAACAGTCTTTTTTTTCCAGCCGGTATTAATGGCTTTGATAAAAAAAAGATGCGTATGTCCTTGGAGAGGCATTCATTTAGCAGTGAACAAATCATGGCTTATTTTGATGATGAGCATCTCGAGGTCAAGAGATCATCATGGCCCTAGTCATTGATGTGACAACATCTCACCACCACTTTCATTTTTCCACAGCCCTCGCAGAGCCAACATTACATTCTACTGGCTGTGCTCTCACAGTATCCCCACTATCTGGCCTCAGGTCCATTGACCTTCCTGCGAACCTGTCCTCCACATCCTGAAAACAAGTCACCTACCCACTGAAACTTCCTTTTCTGATTACACCCATAATCCTTTCACACTGTTTTTCTTAACCTCCCAGTTGCTTATTCTGCCAGGGAATTCCAAGTATATTCTGTTTTAATGTGTTTTCAATGGCATTTCCTATCAAAAGTAATTATCGTAAAGCTTTAAAGCGTACCTCAAACTTGTTTTTTTTCATTTAAGATTGTTGCTGATTGGAAGGTCAAGAAAGGTCTCAGCTAGTCCTGCAGGTTCACCGCTAAGCGGCCTGGAATTTGGTTTTAATTCCCTTGTTTGTTTACGGGTTTATTTCAACATTGCTATCGGCATCATGGTTTGAGACAAAGAATCCATAAAAAAAAATGTCACAGTGCAGTACGATCCGTGTGTCAGAAACCGTCCTATGGAAAAAAACATTTTTCACAAGACTTTTCCTAAAAATGTATCCGAGGAGCCTTTTTCATCATTACGCGGGAGGGGTCGCATCTTCCCACACGCTTCGCATGACACATTGATATTTTTAAATCACAGGGTTGCAAAGCCAAGATGAATATTACGTGGTTACACGCAGCCTGACAATCAGCTCACGACACTTGAGAACCTGGTTTAGCCACAGGCACTGCCCAGATTGAAATCCAGGATGTCATGAAGTGTTGGCTCAGCGCCCTGACCTCTGCGTCAGCTGGCCGATGTTATATTTTATAATTGGTATTCAAGAACAATGTTATATTTTTGCTGTTGTTTTGGTATTAATATATTTTTACTTTAATTGCATCATATAGCTTTTTAAAAAGAGATGTCAGTGATTTCTCATCAGGCTATGCACAAATGAACCTTGACCATCTATTAATGCAATAATCTTTCCATTAAAAGTCCTTGCAGTTGTTTTGCTAGAAAAAGCAACCATCATGAATCGAGCCGTGAAAACCTACATGATTAGAATTACATTTTTTGTCAAACTTTATATAACGTTATGGATTTGGTTGTGTAAATGTGAGTAGGTAGCCAATTTGTTTTAATCACATTTGGATTAAGATCTATTGAGTCAGGAGAAGGTGTTTGCCTCATTACTAAAACAATTCACCTAAAGAAACAATTAAAATCTGAAACTACAGCCACTGCTGTACAAATAATAATAATACGAGTACGCCGTTATGTAAGAACACAACAAAAATCGCTACGAGTGAATGCTTTAGTGCACGAGACAAACACCATAAAACGTGGCGTAACATAATTTATGCCATGGAAAATGACAACCCCCATACGTTCCTGAACCAGTGCAGATATTAATCTGAAAAGAAGATTGATATTGAGAAAGCAGCCAGACTGAAAAAAAAATGTTGACAATAATTGACTGGTCTTTCCACAAAATGTAATGTACCACGATAATAAAATGCCAAAGACTGTTTCTTTCTTTAAACATATATATTTGGTAAAATTATATTTTTCAAAAAGTCCTGTGGATTTCATGGAATTTCCTTTCTCATTATACAGGTATATACACTCACTACAGAGACAAAAGACAGTTCATATCAGATATCTTCAGCAGCAAGACAGACCTTATTAACAGGTGGTCATATACTCCCAATAGTGACTTCTTGGTATGGAGTTATACTTTTTTTTACATGCCCTGAGAAAAATTATCTTCTCCCAAATCCCATTAAACATTTAGATGAAGGCTGTGAGTAGTGAATCATTTAAATAGGCGGTGTAATGCACCAGTATAACATAACATACATCAACATAGATATAAAAATATTGTTTGAGAGGTTTCCATATATTTCTCATATCACATGGTTTCTAAAACATTACATTTCAATATGAAAATCAAAATAAAGTTAATTTTAACGTAACTATAATTTTAATACAAGAAAAATATTCACTTACATTTCAGGATTCCAGTGGAGCACACTGGACTGGCAAAACAGAGGTTATCGGGTTAACCTCCCCGTGTGGCCGTTCAAACTTAGGCGCAAGTTTCGTACATTCTCCCAATTTTCGTCCACCCGACAGTATAGATCGGTACAGCACAGTTAGTCGATCAAGAGGATGCATGCGGTGCGCCAAGTGTGGATATCCTCACCTCTTCCAAGATGTCTGACAAGCGTGGAAGAGAAGGCCAAAGCACCTGCTAGGGTGGAGCTCTCTAGTGGAGTCTGTTCCGCAAGCAGTGGTGTGACCAAGTAATTTCAGGGCTGCGCCTCCACCGTTTTATCTCTATCTAAATGATGCCTGCTTATGAAAACCTTTGCCAAAACTGGCATTTGTAATAATTCTGGAATGTCTCGCTCTGAGAGAATGTCAGCACCAATCAGCAAAAAGTACAAGGGGGGGGGGAGAGAAGAGAGGGCAGGAAAAAAAACTACACTTGGCAAATTGACGCAGAATAAACGGTAACAAGTATGTTTAAATAAGTTACAACAATAATTGTTGTAATTCCAAACTAACATGCTAGGAATATTTTTTTTAAGTGGAAACAATTACATACGTTGTTGCCACACATCCACAATAGCAGCCACTATTTACAACCTAGCGACAACCACAATACCATGCTGCTTGTGCCAGGCTAGGTGCATTTTGATGCCACGTGATATAAAACGATCTTCTTCTTTGCGATTCTTCGAAGCACGATGGTCAGCCTCTGGACACCGTTGTCTTTCAGCTCGGCCTCGAAGTGTTTGGTAGAATTCGCAGGCAGTACCAAGTACTACCTGACAGGGATCGCGACGTGAACGCTTCTACGTTGACCCCCATATAAAACGATGACTTGCTGGCGGTTCACACGATAGATCCAGGCATTATGGATTAACTGGTTAGGCGACTGGCGGATGCTGCATGAGCACTCGAGCTTTACCAATTACAGTCGCCTGTTGACATTCTGCTCATTGCTGTTGAAGGGTGAAGAAGATGGCCATAATGAATGACAGAACGATGATGAAGATGAGTAAGATGGAAGATGAGGATGCTATTCTCACCACTACTGGTACCGACCCCAATGCCTGCTTTTGCCACTGAACACATAAGGCATTACAGTCGAGACTCATTACACTGTCACTATGATGAGCCGTGATATTTCCACTGCTGAATAAATGCCTGCATGCACAGGTTTATATCATTGCTCCATCTCAGCGGCGGGGAGAACATCTCGGGTGAATTTCATCCTTTGTCTCCACTCCATCGCTAGTCTCGACCACCATGCCGATTATGTAGATTATGATCACAATTTTCTTTTGACCGAGGGAGTCCTTGCCCGCTTGCCGCAAATTGAAAGAGTGTTTGTCTTTATTTGACTTTACACGTTAATCTCCAGAAATGCAGTTAACCTACAAACCCGCAGACGACCCTGAAGTGACAAATGGTGTCAAAATGTCAGTGTGTTGTTCCACCCTACTCCGCTGAACAGCCTTCAGATGTCTCTCTCTGGTTCTTTTTCAGAAGGAAATCTAAGAACAAGGACGGTGTGCCAAAGCATATGTAATGGTTATTTGTTAATGCCATCCTTTCACTTCTATTCATCATAACAAACTGACGGATTTCACTGGAACAAATGGTTCGAGGAAATCACAGCTGTTTTAGTGTTTTTTTGTTGCCCCATTAGCGTGGTAATTTTGTCTTATGTTATGTTATGTTTAAGTGTCACTTGAAATTTGGAACTAAAAGGAAAAAGAAAATCACAAAAATAATGCAATAAAAATCACTGAGGCAGAAATCAACATTTTTCCCCAATACGCATCCCAAGAGATTTATTTGATATTAAACATTCGTCAGCCCCCTTTTTAACATGTAATTATCTAAAATAGTAATGTTGTTATCACCAATATAATTATTGCAAATTGCATATTCCACAGGTAAAATCTTTAGAGTACGTGAATTCGCCTACATCATCGTGCAAGTTTAGGTTATAGCATCTATTTACCAACCTCAACTCTTGATAAAAAGACTCAGGTCAAAACTGGTCCAAATTTTCTTGCTTAAACAAATGCTGCTTCAAAATATTAGTTTGTAAGTAAAGAGATTCAGAATAACTTTTTGGCTCAGATTGCTTGAGTAAACTGTGTTGTAAATAATGAAAGAACAACAGATTGCATCTGTCTCAACGAGAGGAAATTAAAAACGTTAGTATTTCATGTCAAGAAGAAGGTGCATTTTCACCTATCTTTCTAAGTGTTTGATTTGTTTACCTGTCAGGGTAAATTACATCTTGCAAAATAAGAATCATGGAAAAGTAAATACTGTCCTGCATTCTCACAATTTGCTACCCATTTTTCTTTCAGTAATGATGTTTTAATCGTTTCAATGTCTTAAGCCATATGTTGAAAATACTGTAAATTACTACCACGTACTGTAAAAAACAGGATATCACCAACTGCAATTGGTTGCTTTCCCTTATGTAAGATAAAGTAAACGTGATTATGACAATATACTCCATGTAAACATGCATTACACATATGCATACTACTCTATATATTGCCTGTATATTAAATAAAGTACATTTTGAAATATTTTATAACCTAAAGTCTCATACGCTGTCTAATGAATGCATGGAAATGCTTACAATATAAAATTGCTACCACAATGGTGTTAAGAACAGAGTAAATCGAAAGCACTTATTGTTATGTTCACTGTAGTTTTCTTTAAATAATAGGGTTCAAGGTTAGTTCACAGTGCATACTGTGCAAATTGCTTTAGCATGTTCAACTAAAACCCCTCTATGAAAATCCTGTCTTCAATAAACAGATGTGTTTTCACAGTATGGTCTAAACATTAAAGGGGAAGGTATTTGGGGTATTTAAAGTATTCCACTCTGGTATAGGATGGCATTACTAAAGGTGGCGGATCAGTGATGGACTCTATGAACCTGGCAGCACGAGTTTGATCCACGGCTAACATCGGTGGTGAGCAATATCTGCTCTCTTCTTACCAATCCGCATTGACCAGCGTGATGAAGTATGGGCAAATAATGCCCATGACCGACTTTGTGGGGGAGGCCTTCAGTCAGGTAAAGTGCAATAGTTAAAGGATTAATTCAACTCTGAATTTACAAACCTATAAACCTAGTGTTAAAAGTGTCGAACGTTTTTATTACAGTATATTCCCTGGGGTACCGGTTTATAACAGTAATCTATTAAAACATTTTATTGTGAGCAACAGACTTGTCATCCTCGGTGAAATGATCAATTTTCTTGAATATTGCGTTGGACCAGCAATTTCCCTTCAAATTGCGTACATTGTGATAGGTGTTCCAAGCGCACATTGAAAGAATGTCTGTGTCCTGTGCACCTCTCAGATCAATAGTGTTCGTTTGGGAGGGAGGGAGGTCAGCCTGCCCTGCTTACAGATTTAAAAAAAACCCACGATAGTAACTATTCAAGCAGTGCTACTCTAAGTCTCCATAATTAATTTAAAGTGATTGTCCAGACCTTTGCAAAGAATTGGAAAAAAAAAAGAAATAACAATTTCCGGATTTTATTTGCATCGTGAACAAACATTTATGAAAACAACTTTGTCGTTTGAGAAAGGTGCAGTGCAAAGGGGTTGTCCATATGTTTGACGATAACAAGCAAAGATATTGTTTAAGCATTGGGCAATACAAAAAACATGTTGAGCTGAGATACCACAAAAGCATGAAGAGACGATCAGAAATCAGGTGTCACCGACATCTCAAAGTTCAAAATAATCCAAAATCCATTGTGATTGTGCAATGTGCTATAACGTAAATGCACTGTGGGGTGCGCTCGGAAATGTAATGTTGGTTTAGCATCAATCTTTCTGAAACCAAATCAATTATTTGATGTGAAGCCTTAATTTTCTATTAGGTATCGTGCGACCATAGAAATATCAAGATATTCTGGTTATAATATATATTTAGATGTCCTTTGGTGGAACATAAAGATTCTTCCTCATTGTAAACATGGCAAGATCACCCATACATCTGAGCGAGAACGCAGCACAAAAATGGAGGCTTTGCCCATGTACACACAGCACAACATCAACTCCCACAACAGCCTCTCCAATCACGATACATTGCTCCTCACGCGTCCCCTCACTCCGCCTGTCTCTCCTCCCATTCCACACACTAATTGCCCCTGACCTCACTCCACTTTCACTGTCCGCCACACGCTCCCTCCCTTCCCTCGACAGCCTTGACTTCTGCTATCCTCTCCCCACCAGCTCCCTTCACTCATCCTCTATCCCCTGCACGTCACTTCACGCTGCCAGGTGCACTATAACGGCTCTTTGTGATTCCCCTACGCATCACCGGGACGCAGCTGCTTTTAGACGCGTAATTCCAAACTGTATTATCGGATATTACCATATCTTAAGGTACACACTGGCCAATTGCAAAAATAGCTCAAAGACGAAAATTCAATTATCATTTATACCGATTCTCAAGGCACAATTTGGCCATGATGCAGGCCCAGAGGAACGTTATGTCGCAAATGCTGCAATGTTATGCAATACTTTGCGTGCAGAAATGTATAAATCCGGCGCCTCCTTGTAGCACTTCATCAGAGGGGGTGAGGAAAAAGCCTCAAACCGGATTATAGACTAACGAACCACATTCATTCAGTAATACAAATCAAACATTTTTTAAAGTGTGTTATATTAATAGTGCATGGTTTATTATGTTTGGTTCCGTCGTAATATGAATTCATTATGATATCGAACGAAATGTAATTTTGGGTGACAATTAAAAAAATGGGTGAAGTCAGTCAGATTTTACTTAAGCTGGAAGGAACCGTTGAGCTGTGCAGCTTTTTAACAGTAGTCCAGCAGGGAGTGGGTAAGCAAGTTACAACATCGTTGGGCACCATGGGGGAATTTAGTCAGGACAATTAACCTAGGCAGCATGTCTTTCCATTGTGGGAGGACACCGGTGTACCCAGCGACAACCCACGTGGACACGGAGTCGTCTACACAGTCGTATGGCATAACACTCTTAAAAGTCAAATTACTGATGCATCCATGTAGGTTTTCATGGCTTGATGTATGAGAATTGCTCTTAAGAGCTGCTTGTTTGGGATAGCGATGTTGAGAATTCCTCTGATGTAGTTTTGGGCCTTCACGATGTTTTGTCTCCCACGTTGGACGCATCATGAAGCTTCTGAATGAGGCTTTCAAATTACTTTCAAAGTCTTACATTCAAGCACATAACGTGGCATTTGTGACAAGAAAAATCATAACGACTGCCTATTGTATCGTGATGCGCAAAGCATACATTACATTTCGCTCAAGGTTAACAAAAATTATGCTTCCAGAAAATACGTCCTTTGAAAAAAATACCAATTCAAAAATATAATTGTTGAAAAATAACAATTACTTCATATAATGTAATACATCACAACAACAATAATATAATGAAGAAAAGATCAAAATATGTACAAAAAACACTATTCCACTAGAATATTTAACGTATATAGCCATGAAAGGGGTACATTTATGAAATATGGAAAAAAGAACAACTAATGCGATACTTTGATAATGAAAAGTAACGCGCAAAAAATAAACTTGTATCAAGGATAACTAAATTGCTTTTAAAACGAATAACAACGTACACTTCAAACGTATCGAACTGTTTTTGAAAACCAATTAAAACAAAACGTCTGATCTTTTATAACCAACAGAAGCCCACCACCACCATCCTCAAACAACAATATAATAAGGAAATGAACATTTTAGAACTGTAAATGTCTTCATAGAGGCAACATCATTGTACACATAAATGAGTTAATTGAAATTTACTTTATATTTACCAAATTATTTTTTTAATCCCTTTAAAATTTACTAAGCCATGTGCTAACAACACAGTTTAAATGTCCCTCGTGTTATAAGCCACAATTCAAACAATACTTAAAATCACGAGTAAATCCTAAATCAATCCTTCTGCCTGCCAATCAACCTTAACATCACTATCACTATGCATCGAGCATCTCATAGTCTTCTATAGTTATAGGTTTTCATGGTTCAATGCATCACAATTGCTCTATACTCTATAGAGCTGCTCTTTCGGGATAGCCGTGTTGAGCGTTCCTCGACACTGCGTTCCTCCCCTCTCCTTTGCAAAGGAGGAGGACATTATTGTTAGAAGCTGTCTATGTGCAATATAAACATGTTTGGTCTTTGTGCATCTACTATAAACCCTATATTTGTGTGAACCTCCCAATGCTGTGAAGATCGTTGGGGGTAACTAACCATATTTCATCTGCTTGTGAGTGCGGGTTGGCAAAGGGCATAGGCTATAGACGTTGGAGTATAATATAGTACAACAATATATTTTGCTGCATTTCTCTACTGACAACGAAACCCTGCAGCAGCCTATAACAACCTGTTTTATAGACAGTGGTCTTAGCTTCTCACATCTGATGAGACTTTGGGCATATGCCAGGTGATTTTACTGTTTGACAACATAGGCCCACCTTTGTGGAATTGCATAAAATTCGTACTTTTGCATTCAAAGGTAAAACGATGTTAATCGTGACCTTTACAAACCGTTTCAAAGATAGGAATAGCTTGTCACTGCTGATTAAATGGATTTAAGCTTGTAAAACGTTTTAGTTAAGACAATTATTCTTAAGTAGACATATGCTGTTTATATATTTCCCCCGAATGTATTAGTAACAGCTGGGATTTGATCCATAGGGCAATTAACTTAGATACAACGGCTCAATCCGTTTCAGGATCTTTCCGTAACATCACCACAAATTGCAAACACACACACAATACAGCTTATGCTATGGCAATGAATGAGAGGCATTCAGCGAATTTACCAACATAATTATATTGCACAATTGGCCATTCCTTAAAGAAAAAAGCATATGGTCCCGTGCATTACGGTCCATTCAAACTAAAGCAGAAATAACAGGAAAGGTAATATGTACGGGTGATCTACTTGCCCACGGCACATTGCCTGCAGCACATTGTAATATGCATAATTTGAGACGTAATTTTAATTTTCAAAAGCCATATGCCAACGTTTAACGTCAGATGCTGCAGGGATTGTGAATAGCTTAATTACGTTGGACATGATAAGCATCATTATCTCTCATTGTCTATCCGCTGCTGGATGAGGCCTGTCCATTATCATTGCTCACCTTTTAGTCTCGTGCTGCTACAACCCAGCTTCGTAACATTGGGACGACTGGAGGAGGCTTGAGCACCCACGTCTCACCACTTGCGTCCTGATGAAGGATCAACCGTCCTTCTGAATTCTTTATGGTCAAGTCAACATTTTGTGTTACAATATTTAGCAATTCATTTATGGGCGTCACAACCTTTCCTTATGTACACAAGGGGGCAAGAGCTACATCAGAATGCACGACGGCCCTATTTTTAAACAGGGTCAAGCTATAGGCATGAATCACCGCGTGATCGGTGTGCTGTGATACCAAAGTGTGCTCTGTGCACTGTGATATCACGGCGTGCCCTGTGCACTCACTATGCTCCTGCTCGTGAACTGAGCATATTGCTCAATATTTACGGTGGTCAACCAATCTGGTGGATTCCTTCTGTGGCTGCCATCCCACCGCAATCCCTGTTGATTGCTAATAATCCCTGCTAATGACGCAACTTGTCCAAGACGACTTCCCTTTCTTAACCGTTGTGTGCACTCAAATCCACATGCGTCTCTTTTTGCCTCAGTCTAATCCTGAGCATGCATCTTTTTATGACACATCGTGTACTTTTTGGGATTTGTTCATTTTTGTCACTAAGTTTCTGATTAATAGATCATAGCCATCAGTATGCTATGATTGAATATTTTCTTCTTAAAGAAATGCCAGGATGCTCATTTGCATTATCTAGTTCACCTTTCAAAAAGCACTCAATCCTGCTCTTGCCTCATGTATATATCAGTCTGGGCCAGGTGCACTTTTGATAATTGTGCGTGGTATATATCATCTTTCACGGAGCAAAGTCGCGATCCCTGTCAGTTAATACTTGGTGTTGCCTGCGAATTCTACCAAACACTTCGAAGCCGAGCTGAAAGACAACGATGTCCAGAAGCTGACCATCATGCTTCGAAGAATCGCAAAGAAGAAGAAGAAGACGGAGCGGTGTTCCCTTCAAAAAATCATCAAAACATTAATTCGACATGAATGAGGTTCTGACCCTGCATTACGTGTAGAAACAATGCCTCTCACATTAGCTCTCAACCAGTGTTTAGCTTCTGCATTGAGAAATTAGGAATGGAGCTGTTGCTACTGCATTCGGTGGCGCAGTTAGCAGCGCTGCCGCCTCACAGCAGCACAATCCGGGAAATCGGCAACAATTTTTGGTTTTGGGGTTCTCATCATCACCTCCAAATCGTTGTCTGCAATAGTGAGAAAATACTGTGATTGCTATAATTACAAATTATAATTTAATTAATGATTTATAGGAATGTATAATGTATTACGTTTATAGAGCGTCTTCCACCCCGAGGCCCCAAAAGCACTACAGACAAGAGACGTTGGGGGGAAGGCAGCCATGCTGACAGCTGGCGCCAAGCCGCCAGACACTGCGTCCCTATATATTATCATTGTATCGTCAATTAATTAGTGTTTGTTTTTAGTTGTGGGAGAAATGCGGAGAACACGGAGGTAACCCACGCAGAACAAGAGGAGAACACACTAACTCCACGCAGAAAGGCACCCAAGGCGGGCATCAAACCGTCCCGGGCAGGACCTTCTTTTGTGAGGCGCAATGTTTTACCACTGCCTATCTACTTCTGGATGAAGGCATAGCCAAGCACTTGCCCATCTCTTACAGGCCTCCGATGTAAACATCTGACTAGCTCCTCCACACAAGCTAATTTCATCACTCATTCTCCACGACGGACGCCCTCTCAGGCATTACCTCGTTTGTCTGCCATCGATAGTCTTGACTGTCTCTCGGTGTGATTCGAAGCATGCATCTCTCCCATGCTCATTTGCACACACGTCAGCTATTGTTCTAACGTCTGACATATTTAATCTGCGTAGAAAGAAAAATCAGTCGCTGTCGTAAATGTATTTATTAAAGTGGTGCTATGTTGAAAGCAAACAGGGTTCAACACAATCCCGTCACTGGTGTGAATTCTTATTCCACTTGCCGCGGTGCATTCCATTGGCGTGCAGAGTTACCATTCACGAGGGCTCATCGACAACCACCGTTAGAAATACCGACTGGTGCAGGAATATCGCACGACTGGGACGAACCAGAATAGGGATGGACCGATTGACAATGAGTCCATCCCTATTAAATAAAAATAAAATAATGTATAACGCACGAAAATTCCACACCTGGTCATGGACAAGACACGGATTTGAAGGCGCGAGAAAACGGCAGAGAGGCAGGGGGGGGGGGAAGGCAGCCATGCAGCCAGTCGGTGCCAACAATTGGCAGACACTGCATCCTATATAGTATGATGTTATCGGCCAACTCATTAATCGGTAGGGGTTTTTTAGGTTGTGGGAGGAAACCGGAGAACCTGGTGGAAAACCCATGCAGAACAGGCGTAGAACACAAACTCCACGCAGAAAGGCACCCGAGGTGGGAATCGAACCACCTCAGGCAGGACATTAAGACGTCTTTAATCAGACGTTGCGGCTCACCGTGAATTGTTGGGAATGTTTGATGACCGATGCTGGTGTAGGGATGCAGACACGAGATGTGCAGAGTCATATGCTCACCAGAGTGGGAAACTACCGTGACTCTAGAAAGTCGGAAATGTATGAGTGTATTACATTTTTTGAAGCTGGTTAATACAGACGGATTATGTTAAGTACATTATTTTCCACGAATCATTAATGTAATTTGAGATTGTTTAATGAGTCTTCAACAGGTGAAGTGACCATTATATGAATGCCATAAATCAGTTACTGGCACCAAAGACAGGTTACAGTAAGCTTTATAGATTAAAACAAAGCAGCTCACTTAGCATTTTAAAATTACATGGTCACAGTGAACATAATGCATTGGGGTTAAAAATGCAAGAGTTATTGAATGAGAGGCCCGTAATTGTGAAGTGCCTTCTGTTTGTCTAAAAACATCCGTTCATCAAAATGTGTTCCATTATAAATACATTCAAAGTGCCACCAAAACACAAACATGCATTAGTTTGTTATGTGACCCTGTCGCGCGACCTTGTTCAATTTGTGGGGGGCAGGGAAACATTAAAGAGGAAGGGGCCACAAAACAAAGGAGTAATGTTATCAGTCAGTTTTTATGAAAGCTGGAAGGAACCGTTGAGCTATGTAGGTCTTTTTAACAGTTGTCCAGAGGGGAGGAGTAAGCAAGTTCCAACATCTCAGGGCACCTGGGGCAATTTATTCAGGACAGTTAATCTAGGCAACATGTCTTTGGACTGTGCGAGGAAACCGGAGTACAGCAACTTGGTGAAACCCCACGCAGACAAGGAAAACAAACTCCACAAAGAGAGGTACTCGAGCTGAAACTCGAACCCAGGTGTGTTGCTGTGAGGAAGCAGCGCAACTCACCGTGCCGCCCTGGACCATCTTGTGTCTGTAACACATTCTCTGGGTGCTCGCCAAACTGAAACTCTGAAGAATAACTGCCGCTCGTGTTAAATGTTGTACCAACAATTTCTGGTTTAATTAAGACTTCTAAACGGGGTGGTGGGAGGGCTGGGCTTGTGTGTAATATCAATATCATTAAGAGATTGCACACGTACAACATTTACAAACGGCGATAGATGAATGTATTTGCATTTTCATGCAGTTAAAATATTCCGATTTAGAGGTTATTTATGCGGTAGCAGACATGTACTATGCGGCGGCTGTGAAGTCAAGTTGCCTTGTGGGAGAGAGGCATATAACTCCGGTGCTATTAAATAGCACGCAGACTTACATTTTATTCACCTTGATGCAAGCTGCAAAAAACGTTGGACAATGAGCTGTCAAGTACGAGATAAGATTCTTAAGCACCGGCAGCTGGGTTTGTAACAAGCATTCTGGGGAATACAATACGATAAAACAAATACGTTATTCCATTTATATAGAGATGGCGGTTGTGGAATCATTTGAAACAGCGATGGATCAAGATACAGGTAGCGTGAGAAAAGTGAACGGGAACAGAATAAGAAAGCGATAATATTAACTGATGTGAACTCGCAGCCTTGCAGTTGTGTGCCGCTCGTCCTACTGCTGAGCCACCTGGTTGGACGCTAACGATCATATCTAAAGCTCGGCATGGAAATGCTCAATAGGAAGGACATTGCTGAATAGAAGAGGCTGGGTAAGGAGGCTTTGTAGAGCAATGGTAGTGTGATGTGGGAAATTGTGGGTTAGCGTGGTAGAAGAAAACTTGAATCTGCAACCCTTTGCAGAAAAACGGGTGCATTCTATGAAAAGTAGAGCAATTCTATGTTCAGTAAGAGGAATTGATTGTTTGAGGTCGCTCAAGACGGTGGACAAGAAGAAATAAATTGTAACGTCCAACCATCCATTTTCAGAAACCGCTTAATCCTGTACAGGGTCGCGGTGAGCCGGAGCCTATCCCGGCAGACACAGGGTGCAAGGCAGGGCTATACCCAGGATGGGACCTCAGTCCATCGTAGGGCACCTGGGGCAATTTACTCAGTAGGCCAACTAACCAGGCAGCATGTCTTTGGACGGTGGGAGGAAACCGGAGTGCATGGCAAAAACCCACGCGGACACGGGGAGAACATGCAAACTCCACACAGAAAGGCCCCCTAGCCGAGATTCGAACCCGGGATCTTCTTGCTGTGAGGCGGCAGCGCTACCCACTACGCCACCGTGCCGCCCCTACAGTAATAATAGAACTCAAAATTGCCAAACATTAAAAGAGAAACGGATGTGTGTGAGGAAATCGTTCTTCATAAAAGTAACATTTAAATGCAACTTGTTTAATAAAAAAAAAACATACACTTTCTGGACCGGAGTGTCCAACTTTGGTTTGAATGTTTTTTTTTTTACCTTTCAGAATACAGTCATGACTTGCGACTATCATAATACAAGCAATGTTTCATTCTATCCCAGACAATCTATTTCAAAAGTCCATCGGCAGCATTTCCAGAAATATGCTTTTGGCCTACAGAAACCAAGCCAGTCCAAACAGTCTCGATATCTCTGCAGGATGACACAGAATCATCAATACCGACGTGAAATTTAAACTACTTGGCGGCAGGTGGGCGCAGCGGTAATATCTGCACCTCGCACAAAGAAAGCCCTGCCTGAGGCATTTCGATTCCCACCGCGGGCCCCTTTCTCTGTGGCGTTTGTGTGATCTCCTTCTGTTGTGCGTGGGTTTCCTCCGGGTTCTCCGGTTTCCTCCCACAAATAAAAGAAACGCTCAATAATTAATTGGCCAATAACATCATAATATATAGGACACAGTGTCTGCAAAATGTTGGCGCCGGCTGCCTGCACGGCTGCCTTCCCTCTGCCTCTTTGCGGTTTCCTCGCGCCTCCGTATCCATGTCTCGTCCATGACCAGCGGTGGAATTGCACTCGTTACAAATTGTATTATCCTTATTCTTAATTTGCATTGCACGAGTTCTAGATTAAAGCACATGAATGAGAATATTAATACACTATGAAACTGTGAGAAGGAACACGGCTGTTCTAATATGCTTGGTGGACGGAACAACTGACCGAGGTTGACAGGAATTAGCATTCAGAGAGCATGACAAGACGGTGAATTCTTTGAACAACGGGAACTACCACTGGAGGCTCACAGAGGTAATTGCTTGCTGTGATGAATTGCTTGCCACTCACATTGAGCAATCTGCCATATTTACTGCTATGTCAAAAACAATTCAGAAACATTTGATTTCTTGCATTTTATTCTCACTTGAGGGATATAAAAAAAGGAGTGAATAGCACTCCTTGTTTGGCATGACAGATATATGAAACCGCTGACATAACCTGTCAATCCCCCAGCTTTGTATAATTGCGCCATATGTGAACAAATAAGAAATGCCACAAGAGCAATTCCTTGGCTTATTTATGTGGTCGGGCGGATGAGAGGAGCAGTCCGTTTTCAACGCTGTCTGCACATCCATGGCAGAGTTTGATTATAAAGAGAAACTGGCTGCACACACCTATGACAGAGCTGCTGCGATGGCATCTGAATTAAACGGGCTCCAAGCCAAAGTAAGATAAGTGGCTCCCAGCACTGCCTTTATACACTGGCATGTGCAGCGTCTCAACCTCGTGCTTGAAGCCAAGGTGTAAAATACACAACAGAGGTTGGGGTATTGTGTTGCAACACAAAATCCGTTTTTTTACCCGAGTGCCAGAAGAAGGCCCTGTCGGCGCTATCGCCAAAAATCCTGCCAAAAACCTGCTCGAATCGTTCCCACGGTTTGTCACCTCAGTGAGCATAGATGATGCCACCACCTGAGCTGCCCGTGGGTCCATTGCTTACCCCTCCCCGCTGGACAACTGTTAAAAAGAGCTACATAGCTCAACGGTTCCTTACAGATAGATAGATCTGTATTATTAAAGCAGAAATACCCAGGGAGCTTGCAAGCTCTGCAACGAATTTAACACATTTACAGTATTCAATTGTGCAGGTCAAAATGTCAGTCATATTCATAAGGTAAACAGTAGCACTGTTGTGAACAAGACAAATAGGTCAAATAATTCAAATAAAGTATAAAAAGACAAAGTAGCGCAAAAGTGTAACAGCGGGATGGGAATACATTGTAGAAGCTTGTTGTGTAGTACAAAATAAAAACTGACATTCACACTCAGAGATTCCCAAATTTGCATAACTATTTTACACATTCAACCAGTTTCTCTGACATGGATGCAGTGTTTGATACTGTTGAGAAAAAAAGCAAATGAATTAGTGTACTAATATTGTGAATGTTTTCTTGTGGTTGTGCTGCATTGTTTAAAAACAGGGTGTGATGTCGTCTGTTTTTTTGCCCCATGTCCTTAGAGCGTCTTTTCCAGAGCTCTTTATTTCCCGAAGAGGCCCCCAGCACATGGAGCAAAATGCCAGATATTTTTTTACCGAAAAATACACAGTACAACCCGACAACGCATTGTGGGGCTAATGGACTTTGTGTTCTGCAAAACACACTTCAGAGAATATGCTTCATGCTGCAACGGAGACAATATGAAGACGCTTATACTAAAGTCTGTGCAAAAGCAGACAACTTGAAAAAAGACTCAGCCGATGCACACATGGGAACGATACACCGACAGGAGGGTTCGTACTAACACAGAAATCAGGAGCAGCAGCATCGCACGCTGCCGTATCCCATTTTCAACCATTTAACCGCTTCAAATTGCTCACCGATTTTGCAAATCCCAGAGGAGACAATATTCTTTGAGCTGTTGAATCCCAAGAAATTTGCAATAACGACAAGCACGTTCCTATTTGTGGCGTTAAGTTACCTACACAAAGGATATGGAAGATTATTTTTTTACACGGAGCATTTAAAAGCAAAGGTGAAAGTTTTCCATTTGGACCTGAGTTTGTATGGCGAGAGTGGCAACATTTCAGATTGGCCAGGGGACTTCAAGTAAGTGCAAAACTCTTGGCAGAGCTATGTAGCATTTGGGACACGCTCGCGTGTTTACTGACAACGATCGGAGCGGTGACGGCTTGCGTGAACAGAAGCTTTTTCTTCTCTCTCAGAAGGCTCAAGAGCTCCACCAGCAACACAATGGAACAAAACGCCTTAAAAAGCTGGCAATTGTATGTATTTAGAAGAGAATCGTGAAGGCCCTGGAACAAAAAGCTCTGGCTGGTACGACCGCGCAATTGCCCATTTCGCAATGCGGCGAGGGAGAGATAAGTGAGCAGCCTTTATCTACGAGTGAGGTTAGAAAACTTTTTAATCAACAGCTTCAGTATAGTTGCCTTAAACTTTTGCTTTTCTGTCGAGTTATGGGTCGCGGTAAGGGTTGTCTATTTAGCACTCGGTCGTAAAAACGGAGCACAGTGGGGGATCTGCGTTCTATTTGCCATCTGTGGTGACTTTTTACACCAGCCTTGGGCACCACCCTTCACTGACCTGCACTGACCAGCCTGGGGAAGTATGGTCCCACAACTCCCACGACCCAGATGCTATGGGGAGGCCCTTTATCCAGCGAGATTGACAAAGGGCTGTGTAGTAACATCTTTTATCTGAATAATGTGTTCACATTTCAACATGCTCAATTCCCTGCTTTTGATGATACATTGTTATGTTTCTTAAAGTTCGTGATAGTACAGGTATTAAGATTATTACAATAGCAATAACAAGGACGTTTTGTTCACGATACTCAAATAACTGGCACTTTATATTCATTCTTACACTGACTTGTCGAAATTGCTGTATGATCATCTACTCGGTGCAACTTTTCTAACAATATTATCGATACCAGAGTGATTTGAGTGTGTGCAATCACTTCACATTGTTTACAGAATTGTTTTTACCTACTGAGGTGGTGGCTATAATTACAGTTCTATGACTCTGCTTTAAAGATCACATCAACATTTTTTTTAACTTTACAATATCTAGGCTGGGTTTAGGAATGCCTGTGAAGAAATGTTCAAATGCAACCTTTAATATGTCACCGCAGAAGGAAAATTGTAAAAAATGTACGCAATCAAAATTACTTGCTATACAGAATTTCCCAGCTGCACTCCCCTATCTCCCATCTCACCCCACACACAACCTCAATGCCAGGCTTAAAATCTACCTCTTCTCTGTGTGCCAAGACATTAGCCACCACTGGTCAGAATGGGGACACGCCACAGGTGTAGCAGCAATGGCAGGAATTGGGACAAGATATTTAAGGAGAGTGAAAGATGGTGCTGATAGGAGCAGCCGACCAAGTACTGCAGCGATAACTACAATGTGCAAAGATTGGAGGAAATTATTTGGGCCATTTGACAAGTTATGGTTAGGGACATTGTGCTTATATTGCAGAATGGCCATTTTTCTGTGCAAAAAAATTAGAGGTGGTGATGATGCACAGATGATTCGATTTATGTTAGTATGCTCATAATGCATGTATCAAATATTTTGTGATTAAGAATCGATTACTTTGTTTTATTCATTACATTCAATACATATACAGTAATAAGGTCACATGACCCATGCAGCCACCAGTGGCCACTACGTTCTTGAATGTAATTGTGACCTTGAGTAGTGACGTTTTTGGCCCTGGCAAGATAACAGGTTGCAGTGGGGAACACATCAAAGGAAGAATATGTGCTGCAACAGCGCTACTCACTGCGCCACCGTGCCGCCCCCCTGCTGATGATGTCTTCTAGAATGCTAAAGGTTTCAGCCTTGGTGACCTCACCAATATATTAAATATCCATGTAAAATTTACAGCATGGGACATTGGAAGCTAGCATAACACCACCACCAAATGCCCTGCCGAGAATACATCATTATAACTAAATTGTTGATTGGATAATTGGTGATGCAATATAAAACGTGAAGGTCTAGTCCTGCAATAGCTTGCCCACATTACTGCTGGCAGCAGGCCCTCCACTAGAGGGAGCCCTGAGAAATCCTTCTAGAGGTTATTAAATATATGTTATTGATGTGGGCGGCACGGTGGCGTAGTTGGTAGCGCTTCCGCCTCACAGCAAGAAGGTCCCGGGTTCGAATCTCGGCTCGGGGTGCCTTTCTGTGTGGAGTTTGCATGTTCTCCCCGTGTCCGCGTGGGTTTTCGCCGGGCACTCCGGTTTCCTCCCACCGTCCAAAGACATGCTGCCAGGTTAATTGGCGTACTGACTAAATTTCCCCAGGCGCCCTGCGATGGACTGGCGTCCCATCCTTGGCCTTGCGCCCTGTGTCTGCCGGGACAGGCTCCGGCTCACCGCGACTCTGTATAGCATTAAGCGGTTTCTGAAAATGGATGGATGGAGGATGTTATTGATGTTCCTTCATCGATCAGGACCGAGGTACAGCATACCGTAATTACTGGCATAACAGGAAACTTGGGTAGAGAAGCAATACTATTCAGAAAGAAGTTATTGTGCTCTAGATTCTACACGTAGTTTTTTTCCTTCACAATTTGGTGAGAATGCTCTATACTCAACAGACTGAACTAGAGCACCTTAACAAGACAAACTGACATTGCTGTAGCACAACTTATTAAACAGCACACAAGCCTGGGTCAGGCTGTGCAAGCTTGTACGCGCTTTTTCGCCAGTTATTTCTAAGGTTGATTTAAAATTGAATTTACCGCTGGTCCCTTTTTACACAACACTGCGCTGACATTTTGGCAGAGTTTAATGCATGACTTACTTATGTAACCAAACACTCGCTTTGCTTCCCCAGTTGGTTCGTGATGCCCATGTGTTTGCTCGTTCTTGTATTGAGGTTCTAAGTCAACGGAGTTCTGTTTTCATGAAAGCGCATTCACCAGTATATTTCAAAGTTTTCTGTGCATGATTCCATTAGAAGGTTAGCAGGACATACAGTCAGAATCAATGCATTTCTATAGAGAAGAAAAATAAATAAATCAATATCCTTGCCAATAAGCATTTGCAAGAAGTCACATTTTGACCTAGATTAGGGAAATAATTGGGAGTCGCCGATTCGAGGTCATAGTGAAAGAAGCTCAGTTCTCAGCCTGACAAATGAAGATACAAATATTTCTATTTACCAATTACCAGACCTCAACCTGCCTCCCCACTGCTTGAAGGCGGTGGGGAGAAAACTGTTTTCGGTGTAAATTATTGTTAGACACGTCACACGTTTGTATGTGAAATATACAGTATTTAAAACTTGAATCAAATTTAGCAATACAAAACACGAACCCTTAATCAGCCGTGAAGCAGTTATAATCACAAAGAATGCACAGCCAGAATATAACTGCTAATGTGCAGCTATTACAGAATCAAACTAAATAAATTATGTTTCTGCTGATGCATTGGCAGACGTGCACGAGCACAGTTAAGAAAACAAGATTTGTCACGAATACTGTGTATTAGAAGCATATTTTAAAGCCATTTCACTGACAAATTAGTTCATTGTGTGTATTGATGCCTCGGTGTAATTGAATTAATATCACTACTGCTTATAAAAATCCAGCATTCTAAACTGACGTACTATTTGTAAATTTGTAACGGGAAATGTTGAGATCCCTAGGAAGACAATGACTATAAACGGTTAAAAGATAAATGCCACAAATCCGTATTATTATTATTATTAGAAACGAGATCATAAAGAAACAATCACAAGTGTAAATGATGTGATATTATGATGTTTGGCTATTTAAAACGTTTCAATCATAAGCACTTACCGCGGCTGACTAATAGGACACTTGCTGTGTGTGTGTTTAGCTATAGCCAAGTCTCATTAACAACGTGTGCCTGCTTCTCGACACGCCAACTAATTTAACTGAAGAGCCGGGCAAGTGTGGAACAGATGGGAGTTCATGCTGATATCCTCTTGGCCACTTTTTCAACACGTCTGCTGGCGGTAACTTATAGATTACATCTATTTTTGATACATAACTGTTCTTTCGGGATGGTTTACCTCCCACGTTGGAGGCATCGTCAACGACTATCCCGACAGAATAGCTATGGAGGGTCAATTCTCATACATCGAGTGGTGAAATCCTACATGCTAGTTCCACATCCTTTCCTCCCAGATCCCTCCCCAGATCACAGGAGTGCGGGATATATAGCACAACATATTCGATTTCACCCACACTCGGAATTCAGGACGCCTGTGGATGCCTCCAAAGTGGGAGGCGAAACGTCGCGAGGGAGACAGAGCGAGCACTCGACATGGCTGTCTCAAAATAACAGCTTTGAAAATACGTTGAGATAGATAGATGCTTATAATTACAGCAGAAAATACCCAGTGAGCTTGCAAGCTCTGGAAGAGGGTTCGTGTGATACAACTGTAGAGACTTGCTAAAGGCTCCTAACAAACAACTATCATGTATCGAGCCGTAAAAAACCTACATTAGAACGTTTCAGATACAGTTTACACAAGACCATTTTCCGACAATTAATTCCCATCATTATATTATAAAGGTGGGTTATGACCTTTTCATCCATAGCATTCAGCAACCACTGTGGCAATTAAGCTCACGGCTAAACTTTTTCAACGCTACATACTTACACAAAGACCCGTCCATACTCATGAACAGGCTGTTGGGGAGATTGCTGTTAGCAAGCACCTATGAAGGCCGGCACGGCACCAAAGGAGGTGGGCAGTCAGTATCACGACCGGCCGCCTTTGTCTCTCCAATGCTGATGTTTACACACTGCAATAGGTAATCACTTCAAGGCTGAGTGGACCTCGGGGACGTCCAGTTACCAACTCAAATATTAATCACCGATGTTGCGCGTGAGAAGGAATCAAACTGGGACGCCAGTCCATCGCACGGCATCTGGGGCAATTTACTCAGTACACCAATTAACCTGGCAGCATGTCTTTGGACGGTGGAAGGAAACCGGAGTGCCCGGCGAAAATGTATCCACGTGCTGGGAGCTTCTGGGCGGCACGGTGGCGTGGTGCGAAGCGCTAAATTGCCCCCGGTGCCCTGTGATGGACTGACGTCCCATCCTGGGTATATCCTTGCCTTGCGCCCTGTGTCTGCCGGGATAGGCTCCGGCTCACCGCGACCCTGTACAGGATTAAACTGTTTCTGATAATTGATGGATGGAGGATGGATAACAATGAGGTGGAGATTGCAGCTCATTAGAAGTGGGAAGCTGTAATTTAACCATCGCGCTTCGAAGAATCGCAAAGAAGAAGAGGTCAAGAGCTGGAATCGAACACAGGTCGCCAGATTTGTAGCGTGGGGGTGCGCTAACCGCTGTGCCACCGTTCCACAGGCACACACACACACGCACGTTACAAATGTACAAGCACAGCTATCTGTGATTCCACTGCTGGATGAAACTCTCCCTTAACGGCCATACTCCACCGCATCGGTCAGTGTGGTTATAGTGGCTTTGCGGCCCATGTGCAGCGCTTTGTGACCCTCGGGTGAAAGGCGCTATATAAATTGATATTATTATTAGCTGTGTTCAGAAGAAGTATGACCAGACAAACGGGTTCATTCCATCCACCACGCAGCAGGTAAGACCACTCACTTCTCCCTCTCTCTGCTTGTTTCCTCTCACTGTTCGACTTCGCAATTGCATCACATTGTCGCTTTCCCAAATATTCTTAGAACCGTGTTCATTTAAAGTAGTATCAAAACTGTTATCTATTACACCTTTATTACTGCTGCTTGTTGCTGGACGAATGACATGTTAGGCCTTGGGGTTTCCGCTCAGCGACTGTGAATTGTTAATGTTACGGGATACTCTCTAAGAGGCAAAGCCATAGATCGGATCCACCAAATCAAAACGAATCAAACTGTCTTCTGTGTACTGGAATTCATTGAAGAACTATGACAACGTAGGTTGTTGATTCCCGAATATGCTCGTCAAATGTGTACATTTCCCTTTCAAACTGGATGCTGTATCAGCCTTAACTAAGACTGTAATAATAACTTTTTTAAGTTGAATAAAAAAAAGAGTAATTTTCTATTCTTCCCATTGGCCACATACTTTTTTTCAGTGTTTCAATGATTAACATTGTTTTATATGTATTACTCCATCTGTGACTGTGGCTAAAGTGATGTGTACTGCAATGTTAGATCTCTGTATATTGTGTACGTATGGAACAGCCTGCCACACCTTTTGCGTCAAACACAGTGCCCTACAGCTTCAAAAAACTCTAAAAAAGTCACCTTTTCACCGACTCACAACAAACCGACTGAGCAGGGCTCCGCGCCTCCGAATCAACGGGTGCAACGCGCCCGGAGAAAATGCGCGAGTTACAAAAGTAGATTATTATTATTATTTTAACCCTGCCTTGCGGCCTCTGTCAGCCGAATTAGGCTCCGGTTCACCGCAACCCTGTATTGGATTAAGCAGTCTCTGACAATGGATGGATGTATGGGAGCTTCTATCAGTTCCAAGGAGCTAAAACGTCAGACAACATGCCGAATAACACACAGTACAACCTGAAAACACACGAGGACATTTTTCGGCCTTGTTATATCGTGTTAACGCATCAGTAATTTGTGAAAGGTGTTATTTTCCAATTTGTCTGGGAGGTTATCTGTAGCCAATAATTTTGCTGTTAATTCCCCCCGTGTGTTGCCTTCAATTATAATTACAGCTGCTGCTCTGGCATTCCCCGGGTGAAATATCATAAGTGGTAAGAATGTTAGATTTTGGTGTCAAAGTATAATGGCATGAGTAATGTTTATGCTAAATCACCGAAACCATACAGTTTATACTGCAGGATGCGAGCGTAAATATTACACATGCTCCACGTTGAACCGTCTGCAAATGTGTCATTTTACCACTGCATACATTTGTGGAAGAATCCACCAACCTAACAAGTAAAATTCTCATATCGTATTCTCCCAGGATCTCATCAAATGTAGATGTTTAAGTGATGAATCTCAGAATCATTATTTGTTTAAACACACATTTGAATAGCGTAATCTTTCCGTGAATTTGTCATGTTTTAGTTTTATTGTTTGGCCACCATATCGAAATTAAACACATAACAAATATTCTAACTGGGACAAACAGTGGGACCATTGGTTAACTCGCCGTGCTATGAACCTCCCCACTACGGTTCTGCCCTTAGCCATGGTTAATATGAGTGCCAAGTGTTATCCAAACGAATTTTGCACACTCCCTTTATCAAAGGTCCCCAATATTGCCGTAACATACTTTAGGGTCAAGTGCTGTCAGCGAGCACTAATAAAGGCCAACATGGCATACGCGGGGGTGAGTGGCCAGCACCACGGCCAGCCGCCTTTGTCTTCCTTGTGACGATGTTTACACATTGCACCGCGTACTCACTTGAGGCTGAGTCGACCTAGGGTAGGGCCCAGGACCAGTTCACAAACTCGTCACTCGGATCGTTGGGTTCGTAGCACTGCACGCTAACCTAACGCTAACCCCTACCGCTCCCCGTATCACTACCACACTGACCAATATTGTGAAGTATGGCAAACCAAACCCCAAGACTGACACGGCATGGTGAGGACCATCATCCAGCAGTGGATCGAGTAACAAAGGGCTATGAATCATTACAATTTATTGATGTAATTACGTAACTATCTCCCACCATCAGTAGCATCACCACCATTTAATCGTTTTTAACGGCGATTAGTACGTGGGAAATAATCGCTGTGAAACGTAACGCGTTCTTAATTATAATTTCTGTCCTGGAAATGTTACCACGAGACACTTTTGCGTTCGTCACACATACGTACATATATATATTGAATTCCGCGCTCTGGCTGTTCAGCAGTTGCTCTGGTTTCCTCTCCTTCCATAATAACCTGTCCGTAGAGTCTTTTCTCACCCGTGATTGCATGTGTCAACACACCGATTCTTATTACTATTACGATGCCGCAGCAATATTAAGGCGACATTGCGGCGAGTCAAAGTGCTTTGCAGTGCATCACGTCCAAACCCGTAGGTCAAAGCCTTGTGGAAGCACCCGAATCCTGCACCTCCCTTCCCCACAGCAGCCCCCTCTACGCCAACCCCTCATGCCAATGGGTTTGGGAGCCATTGTCCCAAACTCAATGAATCACTGTAACAATCACAAATTCATGGAGCTGTAACAATTTTTCTTATTCAACTTCAATGTCACCGCCGAGTGACCTCAACCCTGTGCCCGACTTGCACACCTACTGCCTACAATCATAGCGATATATGTGAAATGCTATGGAAAAACAATCTGATGAAAATATAATGTCGCCTGCATTATTTAGAAAACGTGTTGCGCGGTAAGTTCTGAATGTATTACTGTACATTTATAAAAACGGATTTTGTGTCTAGACGCACGTTAAACTGTCTCTGCTTCGGTGATCACATGCAGGCAGATTAAATGCTATATCTTATACACGTTTTAACAGATTCAAAGTGTAACGTTTCTGTAACTTTCGTTCTCATTTGTTACATATTTCTTCAATATGCCATAGTTTTATGACATCTAAGCTGATGAAATTACATCTTTAAATCTAAATGTATTGTATTCACTATATCTCGACGATTCATCTTGCTTCATTGTAGTTTTCCATATATCAATAATTTACAGACATTTGTAAATCTACTGCTAGATGAAGGCCTTCACATGCCTTTTGATCATTGGGGTCGACCATACTTCACCATGTTGGCACAGCGTGGTTTGGTGCCGTTGGATGGTGGTGGAAATGCCCAGATATAATTTTCCACTGATGTTAGCTATGGCTGGGAATTAAATTTAAGCTCAGGCTGCCAATGTGGTGCACAAATGCCAAATATGAAAATGAGGGGAAATGATCTCATAGTAATATTAATAATAATAGCATTTATATTGCGCCTTTCACCCGAGGGTCACAAAGCGCTGCACAAAGCTGCGGAGAAAACGACATGTCAACAACGACAGAGCACGGATAATCATCATCGGTCACGATATACCCACAGCTGAATGAAAGCCTCTCCAAGCCATGGCTATCAATCAGTCACGTGGTGCGACAGACAGTCTAGCTTCATCTGCACAGAAGCCAATCTCCATTGCTCCATCTCCTTGGTAGATGTCCTCTTGGCCTTGTTCCCTCATTGCCTGCCTGTCCATCGTTATTTTTGGCTGTAGGCATAATCTTTTCTAGTGGTGTCCTGCCCAAGCCCGTTTATTTTCTTAAGTCAATACGTTGTCCCTTTCTTGTATTTGTTCTCTGATCCGTGTGTTAATCTTTCTCTCTCGCAGTGTAATGCCAAGCATGCACCTCCCCATAATTTGTGTACCATGTGTTCACCGTAAATACTGGGATTATAACATGCACACCCCCCCCCCCACCATATTCGAACTAAAACAAGTATTGGGTGCATTTTATAATCCCGTAGGTGCATGTGTGAGCAGTTTTGTGTAGCATTGACACCATGTAGGTTTTCACGGCTCGATGCATGATAATTGCTTTTTAAAGTTGTAATTTTTGTTGGGCTAGTCGCATCAGGATAGAGGGTGAGCGCTCGACACGAATATCCTGAAAAACTTATTTGAAAAGTAATTATCATTATTGACACGGGGCGCACATTTTGGGTGCCTCTTTACTTTTCCGCAGCATCTTATAAATTCTGTACAATACTGTGATGTGACAGACAATTAAAACGCGTCAATTTTGCCGGTGAATTGTTGCCGATGTAGCGCACACCAAAGGTGCCATGCAGGGCGTGCTCTGCCCGCAGTTGGCCGCAGCGTATTTGTTTGGTATTGCAATACTTATCGCAGCGTGACACACTCTTCGTGCATTTGTGACGCTCCGCTGAGGTGATGTCTCCTGCTGTGGAACAAGCACTGTTCCATTGCGTGATGTGCACTATTACTTACGTGAAATTCTGGAATGGCTTTTGTTGAAACTACTCCGAGAGCCAATGCCTCCGTCCCCACAAAATACAATGGAACATTATACATCTTTTTGGCCTTTTTTTAACCTGCATTCCGTTTATTATTTAGACAACTGTCATTTGTTTACCGTGAGGTTTTCTTTCTCTTTAAAGTTACGTTGTTTTTATTAAGAGCAATTCTCAGCTTTCAATCAGGTCATATCACCCCGGCTATGACATGTGGATCAGGAACAAGGGCTTGACGAAAAAAATGCCCAAATAAGCACGGAGAGATTACGTGCTTTGCATTACATTGAGAGACAGATATAGGAACACGTGAATATCATAGTGATGGGTAAGCCAAGTAAGTTCCATGGGGCTGGACGCGTCGCTAGAAGGGACGATGGCCAGTGGTCATTGATTAATGACAAGAGCGGCAGCTAACGGAGGGATCGCGTCCTGAGGGCAAACGCCGCAGAGATAACAAAATAATAGCTTAAAATGCACACAATTTCCGCAAGCGCACGAAGCTGGGGAGAACTCGGAGGCGTGAAGTCTAGCTCAGTTGGTAAATAGATGTGTTTTAGGTGCTTTTTTAAAGGTTGTGGGGGATTCGATTTGGCGAAGGTGAGGCGGGAAAGCGTTCTGGGTTGTAGGTGCAGCGACGAAAATAACGGCGTTGCGCGAAGGTTGCACGTGCGTGGGGTGTGTGAAGGAGGCGCTGCAATGAACGGCGCAGTGTGCGAGATCGTGTCAAAGTGAGAGGTCGGATTAGTGTCGCGAGATACTGTGTGGGTGACCTGTGTGGATTGCACGGTGGCACATAAGTGCTGTTTTGCAGGTGTTGGGAGCCAGTGTAATGACTGGGTGCAGCATGTGGTGCGTGTCGTGCTTTGCTGTTGAGGACTGCGCGTCCCAGGTTGTTTCCTAGGCGCTGTAGTCTCGTGTTACGGTTGCTCCGTGATGCCCCTGAGGACTACGTTGTAGTAGTCGATGTAGTAGTGGTTGGTGTTGTTGAAGTGCCCAGTTTGATGAACGTTGGAATGAGTTTGAGTTCGGTCCCGGTGATGCCAAAGTCGGTCGAGAGACAGTCAAGCAGAATGTCGTGGTTCATTGTGTTGAAAGCGGAGGAGAGGCAGAGAGCGATGAGCGCAGCAGTGGAGCTGGAGTCGATGACAGTGAGTGGATTATCAAGTATTTTGACGAGTGCGGTTTCAGTGGAGTATGCTGAGCGACATGCGGACTCGAGCGGACCGAAGTTAGGCGATGAAGTGATGTGGTGCTGGATGTGTGCAAGGATGAGGCGTTTGATGATTTTTATTGATTGTGGATAGGCTGGTGATGTTGATGGTAATTGGCTGGGTCGTCAGTGTCGAGTCCGGGTCTCTTGAGTAGTGGGTTGATTTGACCAAGTTTCAGGGTTGAAGGGAAGATGCCGGTGTTGAACGAGGAGGCATTTACGAGATTGGTGGTGATGTCGGCGGACTGAGCAGAGTCGTACTTTAGCGTAGTGTTGGGAGCGTTGTCGAGTGGTGAGGTTTTGGTTAAGGCTTTGATGAGTCTGAATGTTTCCTGAATTGTGGCTGGCTGGAGAATAGAGATTGTGATGGTGGCAGGGAAAGACAGTGGAGTATAGGTGACATTTGGTGCTGTTGTGGTGGATGATGTGATAGCAGTGAACACCGTGTTCGATTTGCTTGTGTAGTGATGACTGAATTTAGGGATTCGATTTGTGGCGTGCTAGTGGCTTCTTCTTCTTTGCGATTCTTCGAAGCACGATGGTCAGCCTCTGCTGCAGTGGTATTTCCATTGCCTGCTGATGCATCAGTGTTTAGATGGTGGGCCATAGTGCACGTGGGTTGTTCGCACAGGAACTGATCAGTTTGGAGAGATTTGTTTTTAGCGCATCATTGATTAATGAGTTGGTTCATTTGTAAGCGCAGCGGTAGGCGAGTCTGTCTTGCTGTGTTGATGATTGCTTGTAAGCCTGTTCGAGTTTGCGTCTGTGTCATTTTGCCGAGATCGCGGCAGGCGTTAGCCAGTTAATGTCACATGAGCGAGGGCGAAAGGTGAACGTTTTTGTTGCTAATGGATTATCCAGGATTGTGGTGCGGTCTGAATTGAGCTGCTGGGCGAGGATGATGGGGTCAGAAGCGGTTGTAGTCCTATCATGGGGCCGAGGAGAGAGGGCTTCTTTACAGTTCTTCAGGTTGAGGTGGCTGTAGTTGCGCGAGCGAATGGTTGTTGTCGGCGATTGCCGAGGTGCCAGTCAAGCGCGAATGGCGATGAGGTGGTGGTCAATGTGGTTGAGGATGGAGTGCCTGTACT
Organism: Geotria australis; assembly: GCA_036362915.1. Lineage (NCBI taxonomy): Eukaryota > Metazoa > Chordata > Hyperoartia > Petromyzontiformes > Geotriidae > Geotria > Geotria australis. The sequence continues at coordinate 2,700,514 of JAZEWU010000010.1, forward strand.
GGGGCCACGAAAAGGTCTGAAGTCCTGGGCGTGCGGATCGGGCCGGTGTTGAGTGCGTGTGGGCCGCAGGTGGACAGGAGCGCACTGAGGTGTTCGTCGAGGCGTGTGTCGGTGGATCGAGGGCAGTTGAAGTCGCCTGCAATGATAAAGGTAGAGCCGTGTGATAAAAGGTAGTCGAAAACGTCGGAAAGGTCAGTTAGATAAGAGCGATGACACGAGTTCATGTGCAGATGCTCCGTGGATTGATACATCACAGGAGCCGTGAGAGGTCGTGATGGCTGGGGAGACCTTGACAGTGCATCCATTGGTCATGGTTGTTGATGGCGAGTTGTTTGTGTTGGTGATTCTGGTGGGTAAAACTAATTACTGCTGCGCTGTCCCTCGATGCCAACATATTTTATTTGCAGGCGTTTAAATTGGAGACGTGTACACTTACCTTATTTTGCTTCATTATAGTTGATGCAAGAACAAATTTACCCAATGACCTCTGTTTACTGGAAATGGAGTCACTCTTTTGGAAACTAACACAGATGCGTTAGAGAAAACATAAATATTGCACTGGCATATGTTTGATGTTAATGTACACTATATAAGAAACATGATGAATACATGTTCGGCAATTTTCGTGTTCTCCTAAAGTTGTAATATTCTGCATTCTGTACAACAGGTTTGCAATTTCAAAACAGTAGGACGTGTGTGTTTGTATAACTTCGGAAAATATTTAAGGCGGATCAAAATCAAGTTATCAAATAAAGAAAAGCTGAACCGGAAAATGAAAATCAGTATTACCAACAGGCCCAATGGAGATATGAAATGAGCACATTTTCATTTATGACGCACGGATCAGAAACAGACACCTACAAAGAACATGTAACAAAACCATCCATCCATCCATTTTCTGAAACCGCTTAATCCAATACAGGGTCGCGGTGAGCCGGAGCCTATCCCGGCAGACACAGGGCGCAAGGCAGGGG
>JAZEWU010000010.1:2702424-2730106 GCA_036362915.1 Geotria australis
TTGCGGAGTTCAATGAAAATGCAAGGGGCTGTGTAAGAAAATGGGAAACTGTAATTTAACATCGCGCTTCGAAGAATCGCAAAGAAGAAGAAGCCCGACTTCACTCTGGCGCCCCAGCCCACAAGCCCTCTCCAAAACATTTAAAGTTAAAGACGCGATTTTAGTTTTCAGTGTCTTATATTCCCTTGACAATCTGGTAGAGAATAAAATGGTATGCTCAGCCTACAAGGGGATTAATTAACACCACCCTTTGATAGACAAATACAAATTAAAGAGAGAGCCATAAATCATTCCATTAAGCGCACTGGCTGCAGTGAATACGAATGCTCTGTGAGGTGGGAAAGAGGCGGATTTTTATTATTAGAGTTATGTTAATGTGTCGTTCAATTTTAAAAACATCACCTTAAACAATCTCACATGGTATGTCGATACCTTTTAATGGCAATGACACAATGGTGTGAAGGAACGTAACAGGCAAACATTTATTTCAATATACAAAACTAAAATCAACAGCAATGAAAACAGCATGTACCTCAAAAAAACGGATCATTAAAGCTTAAATTCGTGCAAATAACGATGTACATTACACACCTTTACATATGAATGTGCATGTATAACTGTGTGCCGAGATGTTTTGTTATTTATGCTTGATATCATTTGTAGTATTTAAAGAAGCTTTCCACAAATGACAATGTTCCTATCGCAAATTTAAATTTTATACACATACTACAACAGCTGGTCAATGTTTCCCATTATATTACTATTTTACAAGCTTATTATAATACACCACCAATATATCCAAAGTTCTCTCATGCCACGTCAAATTTTCGCAATATTATTTTCGGTTTAATTATCAACAAACGTCACGGGAATATGGCAATGCGCTCTCGTCTCTGGCACAACGAGCAGGGCTAGCAGCTGCCTGTGCCTTACTGCTGTTACTCGTCACCCAGATTGTTGTAAATATGGAATTTTTCCGAAGAGGAGAAGTACGAGCTATGTTGCTCCGGCATTCTCCCTGCATCACGTACGCCTCGTTTGAAACCTTCTCGCTGGCTTGTAGGTACACCTGTGGGCTTCCCATGTATTTATGCTTCTGCTTGGCAAGCTGTGAGTCAGTGTCCTTGTTCAGAGTACTGACCGCCGATTCCTGGCTGTCCCTCAGGCAGATCCATTCGTGGCTGTGAGCGACCTCTTGACTTCCTAGGTGGACGCGCTTGCGCCTGTACTTTACCGCGTATATCAAGCAGTTGATCAGAAACATCAAGATGGCGATGCAGAACACCGTCAGTAAGGTGTACATTCCAATCTGGATGTCGGAGAGCCCTCTTGCCTTTTTCTCCGACGAGCTATCGCTGCCGCGCTGTGTGGGGCCGACAGCACCTCCGTCATTGACACTTTCTTTCCCTCCGTGTCCCCTGGGGCCCACCGTGTGCCGCGAGCCGTTCCTGGTGGCTTTCACGATCTCCGTTTGAGTTTTCGCTCCGATAGCCGTCGATGACGCGCTAATTTGGCTGACGTTCTTAACGTATTGATTTTTGCCGGCGTCTGGAGTTTTACTTGCGCTGTCCTCTTCTCTCTTTTGACCAAATTTCACGAGGACTTCGACAGAAGTTGAGAACAAATTGGTTTCGGCACTGTCATCCCAACAGGGCTGTGGATTTTGCAGCACCACTTGAATCAGTTTTTCATTTCCATCTCCTTTGGCTTGGAGAATTGGTTCCCAAGACAGGTTTTCCGCAATGATAGATGCTGCTCGTTTGTCCACGTTGCTGATGGTAAGATTATAGTCTTTTGTGCTGAAAAGGCTCAGTGGCACCATCGTGTTGTCCTCAAATTCTATCCAGATGAGCAGAGATGCTTTCTATAAGACATAATTTGTTTTTCATTGTGAGGAAAGCACTCATTGTGCAACGTATTCTAAGCACATATACATATATGAAAATATACATACAACATGATATTTCATTAAAAACACAATTACCACGTTGACAACATAATCAATAACTTTGCTGATTATGCATGAATAATGATCCTGTACGCTTGGGCTTTCTTTTGTTAGTCCATAAATACACTTAATTAGTAATATGTATTCACAGCATACAGCAAACAATAGTAAATAACACAATTATTTACAGGATTGTGTCAGTCCACTGCTGAATGAAGGCCTTTCCACACCGTGTCAGTCATGGAGGCTGTTTGACCTTTTGTCAGCAAGCTGGTCGATGCAGGTTGGTTGCAGGGGGTGGAGGGAAAACCAGGACTGGTTCAGATGTCGCACGTCACTGTTGTTAGCTGGCAATTGCACGGTGCGGTAACTACTATACTGTGCTACTGCTCCATCCCAGATGACAAATATGAAGCTCAAATTGCCACCACCTTTGACTTGCGTACCAGAGTTCACACTCTGGTTATGCTGAACCTGTCCATCAATTCTCGACAAGCATGCCTCTTGTGGCAGCTTCTTAGGGGACGGTGGTGCTGAACTATTAATGCGCCAATATTCACATGGTGCATTCAATGGCCTTTAATATTACTCCACTAAATAAAACATGGTCCGCACTAACATCGACACTAATGTCAACACTATGCTGATTATTTCTATAAAGAGCTCTTGAACATAAAACATAACAATTGCGCTCTGCATGTCTACATGACATCTCCATTATTGCACACATCCTGCAGGCTGGAGACATTGCGATAGCCACCAGCTGAAAAGAGCCAAGATTGTGGCATTTTAATTTATTTAGGCAGCAGGACAACTGCAAGGTATGTCAGTTTACACATGGCATGCACACAAATCCATTGTAATCTAGAAAACAATCGTGCTGCAGGATTATTGTTTGCGTTTGTAAGAATTTGCAGTACGGAGGCAGATGGGGTAGCTTTCAGGGCGAAATGCAATTGCTACATGAGCAAATAGTCCTTTTCCCGTTGGTTTTTGTTGGGTCTCTAATCGCAACGTAACATTACACGCGGCCCTCCGTCTCCGCGAGGGATTGGTTCCAGTCCCTTATATTAAATGGCGTAGTATTTGCATATAACCTACTCACATCCCCCCCATACACTTTAAATAATCTCTAGATTACTTATAATACCTAAGACAATGTAAATGCTATGTAAATAGTTGTTATACTATAGTGTTTATGGAATAATAATAGCATTTTATATAGCGCCTTTCACCCGAGGGTCACAAAGCGGGAAAAGGACAAGAAAAAAAAGTCTGTTCATGTTCAGTACGTCGTAGGCCTAACTACATAGTACACGTCAGCAACAACGAGACTGAGGATCTGTGAAATGGCGGAAGGCCACAGCAGGGTATGCCTACACATCACTTCACTCGCGTGGACTCAGCGTAGTGCTCGGTGCGCGGCAAATTCAAGTTTTGCTTTTTAGAACTTTCTGGAATTTTGTTTTTTTCGAATATTTTCGATCCGCGGTCGGTTGAATCCGCGCACGCGGAACCCGCAATACGGTTGTATGTGAAAGTTCTATTGATGTTGGATCATCTTTCCAAGAGATATCACGACCCGATGGCGCAGACGGATAGACCGACAGACAGAGACAGCTGGAGAAAGCCAATGCAAAACAACACCTTCCCACCTTAGTTGCAAAGCATTAATAAAACAGAGGGAACATTGTTGCAGGCTGCATGCACACCCTGTGTGCCTGGCGGCAGACTTCACCTGCTTGAGCGAGTGCAGGCCGTGCTGCGGGGTGGTGCTGGCCACGATGACGCTGGGCTCGCTGCTGCTGGGCTGCAGCGACAGGGAGAGGCCCGAGAGCAGCGTCACGTGCAGCCCGCTCACCGAGACCTTCTCCTCGCTCACCGTCACCGCCCGCTCCCCCAGCACGCCGCCAGACACTGGCGACAGGACCTGGCACGAAAGAAAACACATGTCGAATAAAATCAATAATCTACACGCGTGTTTCTAGCTCTGTATGTATGTATGTATGTCCGCACTGAGGGTGCCGGGTTGGGAGCTTTCACGTGGGCAAATTTTATCTGCGAGACAACAAAGGCTTTTATGTCTTATTTCAGATTAACTTTGCCACTTATTGATTACTCTTCCGAAACGTCAGAGAGCCAGCAATATTTCCAAAAGATCGTTCGGAAGAAGTCCAGATCGAAGCGTTCACGTCAGCAGAAAACGTCATCAACAAAAGACATCAGAAGGATATGTTACACGCTTGGAAAAGATCTCCCGTAGGGCGATTACTCTGTTAGTAATAACAATTCTGCTGTATACTATTTAGCGGTCGCCAGGCACTCCGGTTTCTCCCACAGTCCAAAGACATGCTGCTGCATAGGTTAATTGGCCAGCGGACTAAATTGCCCCCTGTGCCCTGTAATGGACTGGCGTCCCATCTTGGGTATAGCCCTGCCTTGCGCCCTGTGTCTACCGAGATAGGCTGCGGCTCACCGTGACCCTGTACATGATTAAGCGGTTTCTGATAATGGATGGATGCACAGCTCTCCAATGTGTTTGTGGGTTGTCCAGTGTGTTGTTTGGTATGATGTCTGATTGTTTTTTGTCCATGTTTCTGGATAAGCAGCTCAGCAGGACGTGGAGTGAAACGTCAGACATTATGCTAAACAACACTGCCTAGCCACGCTGGCCCCAAGCTATAGCAGCTTCAGCAATGTTTCCATCTCATTTGGTATCATGGATTTACCTCTCAACACTGCAGCTGTCACTCACATCGTGCATAAACCCACACAATATCCCACGACCCAGGCAAGCATCCCTCCTATCGCAATCCGTCCTATCCTCGGTAATGTACTCGAAGGGGTTGTGTTCTCACACCCCTCCAAACCCAGCCATCCACAGAAGGATTCCCTTGTCTCGATTCAAGTCCAAGCTCAAGACTTTTCCGATTTCCTCTGCGTATTACTGTTTCTGTCTATTAAATAAAATGCGTTTACTATTATGCACAGATTCTTAAGATGCTGTTTCATTTAGACAGTTCATTAACAAATGCATGTTCAATTGCATTATTGCGTCAAAGCTTGGTGATAGCATTAACTAATTGAACACACTTGGCAAAGAAAACTTGCTTATTGCATAAGCTCAGGTTATTACAGCGACTAATTAATCACACCTTGCAAAGCAAATGTAAAAAAGAAATCCATTTATGATCTATACGTGTTCTCCAGGCACACAACCTGCATCTGCTCATGTTTGCAAAGCTTGCAGAGCAATTGTTCTGCAAGCACGTTGGTATAAGTATAATGAGTTATATTATAGATAGAATTATTTATGTTCCAAAAAATCTGTACACTTTAGAACGCATGCACAATATCTAATGCAAACACGCAGTGCTCCGGCTGCCTCACAAATCAAAGTTTCCTTTTGTACGATGGATTCGTGCACAACTCAGATGAAACTGCTGTCGCCGTGCTTTAAAGGTTACCGCACTGCACTTGTAATCCATAGGTCGCCGGTCGATCTCCTGGGGCAGCACTGGAAATAATGGGCACGTTTCTGTTTAAATCCCATTAACCAAGGGGTGATGCCCGCTGGTTAAAGTGTAGAAACAGTTTTCCGACTAAATGTCAAGACGCGTGTCAGACTAACGAAATTGATAGTGATGCAAAGGCACTTTAGGGTTAATTCCTAAGTATGGGCATCCATGGCCACTTTCACTTCCATCTCAACAGGCTCCAAGAGGCACTACGATCTGGCGTTTAGTTTAATATTTCCACACGTGCCTGGCATGGCACTTGATTGGAGGATAAAGAGAGCTGTCAGATAAAAATAAAACTGCACTGGTATCAGGTTGTTTATAGGCATTGCAGTTGGCCTCAAACTCTTGACTACTGTGGAAATGGAGCCATTTGTGTAAAAAGTACATTATCCATCCAAGAATCTATTCCACATGAGCCGGTGATAAAACTATAATTAAATGTGATTTGCTTTTGAAGACTGATACGTTTTTGTTGCTTCTGTAAGAGAGTAAGCCTGATCTTATTTTACAATGTTCACCTGTACCTGCAGTTGCACATGAACATACATTCGGGTATTGGTTTGTTTAATAATTGTAGATGTGACAGGTTATAAAACTAAATTGTAGAATTATTAACAAGGCAATGATTCACCGCCCGACGATTCACTCAATGAATTGTCACAATTTAACTATCTTCTTAACCGTCCCTCTTTACCATTTCGTTTGTGAGTGACTTGCTCACACCACTGCTGGTGGAAGGGCCTTCACGAGAGGATGCTGTGGAGATAGCATTTGGCCTACTCTTTCACCCTGGCTGAACATCTCGGAAGAGGTGGCAGTTACCCACACCTTATCCAACCAAGCACGACCTGCCGATCGACTAATTGTACTGCCACGCATTTACACTGCTGGCTGTACGGAGATTGAGGAGATTTAAGAAACGTGTACACATTGTTTCAACCACGGCTCCCGCAAATAAAAACTGGCAGGCGAATGCCCGCCCTGACGCCAACTACCATTAGTCGGAGGGTATTCGGATCGATATTTGTCTGGAACATCCCCCCTGACCTGTTCACCAAGGGAGACCTCAGCAGGAGTGCTAGACTCCAGATGACACGATGGGATGCATTGGAATAGGTAAACCGCTCTACCACAATAAGGTTACGATCCAAATATAAAGCAAAACCCCACTCGGAAAGTCAGATGCGATCACCTGAACGATGGTCGAGCCGGGCTCTAGGCCCTTCAGAACGGTGCCTTCTCGCAGCTCGGCTACTCGTCCGTCAAGCACCCACAGGTTGTTGCGCACGAGGTGGGTCACATCAACCAGCCAATCGGCTCCGGGCAAAGTGGACGCATGATCTGTGCCATCGTCACTGTCCGTATAGAACTGGGTCCAAACCCGCACGGAGGCATGCTGGCTCTGCAAGAAGCACGCTTGCTCCTGCTCACTACTCTTGAAGCTTCTGTGGAGGAAAATGTACAAAGCAACCCATTAACGGACGTCGGACGTGTTCGAGTCGCGCCATTGCAGGCCCTCGTTATGGTACGGATGGTCTTACACTGGATAGATTCCCTGCCGAGCAAAAACCAAACCGTGCTACACCCGCGTCACAAGACAATCTGAATCTGGCTCAAGATGAAACAGTCCCAGGGGCGGGAATAACGACACAATAATTTTGTGTAACGTCAGTCAGTACACTGTGAGGACTATTGACCACGCGGACATGTGCTGCCCTTTACCGATCCACAGCTAAATAAATGCTCTCCCCATGCCATGCGGGTCATAGGGGGTTCTTGACCGTACCGTTGGTGAAAACGGGGAGAATAAATATGTAGGAGCATTAGAGTGTGGTACAGCATCTGATTTTGTCGCAAACCACACTCCACAATAACTGCTAATGCAACGTGCAACCAAGCAGAAACGCAACTAAAAACCTATCCTTGTTATGTGATTTCGACGCCTATTTCATTTTTAATACCCCCTCAGCATTCAACATTGCTATGTCTTGATGCAACACGAACATTGAGATGCAGTACCTGGATAGAGGTATCTTCCAGCCTTGTATGAGCCTGAGCTTGGTGTCAGACAGCTGTATCTGCAAGGGGAGCCTGGGCAGCCAGACGGCCACATCTAGAGACGAGCGCAAGTGCTCGTAAGTGACTTGGATCCGAGCCTGAAGCGAACCTCTGCTCTCGTTTCCCTGCACGAACAAGTACTGGCAGGCCGGTGCAACCTGACAAAAAGAGAAGGTTGCCCACAGTTAATGTCTATGATCCCAAAAAATGCACGATTCTTTTGGGCGCATTCACCCCATTTGGCAGGTGGCGGTACCTAATGGGAAACTGTAATTTAACCATCGCGCTTCGAAGAATCGCAAAGAAGAAGATTACGGTGTACGCGAATTGATCAACAACAGCAAGAACAGCACAATTGCAGGCAATGGTATCTTTCTGTAATGCGCAGATGTTTTCACTGCATAGACACCCTGCCCGTTCAAACACAATCCAGCGTCAAACCCGCTTAGTTTTTCAAGATTTGCAAAGATCGGGCACATTTATGGCTGATTTGGTCGTAAATATTCAATTCAATTTTATTGTCAATTCTTCCATACATTTACTGTTATTAGTAATTAGTGTTCATACACATTGTAGAACATAGTGTTTTATGCACCGGCACAGCACAAAATCAAAGTACAGCACAAATCAAATGCACATATGCCAACAAAAAATATACGTTTCTTGAGTGTATGCAATTTTAATTACCAAAATGTATTAATGTTATGTTTTGATCATAATTTCAGCTGGTGGAAGTCAAAAGCCAACATTACGTTTATATTTTAAAACTATATATAATTAAGATGTTAATATCGTGCCGTCTTTTTTGAATGCTAACCATTTACAACATGCATAATATCGACCTAACAAACAATACGGCAATACTAAATTGCACCCACACACCAGCGTGTGTGTGCATCAAAGGTCTACGTGTATCAATAAATCACAAACTGTTGGGGCATCATTCACTTTTAAATATGCATACCTTTCATTTTGATGTTTATTTCATCTTTTGCAGGAAAGAGATCGTGAACCATATGAGATATGATTAACGGTTGTCAAGTGTAAGTGCAGCTGGATGGAAAATTGGTTTCCAGATGCACAGTTCAAGTATTAAGAAGAGACACTTAATGTGGCAGGTTATATTTTATTGTTTAATTTAAACAACGATTTTTTTTAAACCCACTCAGTTTACCAATCTTCTGTTCCCGATTGAAATCTGTTTATAATTATAGTTAACTTCAAATTTAGATTACACGTTTTCCAAAAACAGCTCGACATGTGCCTTAATTGGGCCTATACTTTCCATTTATTTTGAAAACCCTGAGCATGTATTGCTGCTTGTACAGATAGAGTGTAAAGAATAAAGAGTGGAGTGGAAAAAACATGTTTTTTTGTACAGTTCTCAAGTTTAATTAACAAAGAGATAAAATGTGACTGGAGGTGATAGATCCTGCAAGTGATAAGGCATGAACTGCTCGAGACAAATTATGCACAAGTCTTATTGATGAGTGCCTGCTCCAATTTGTGGCTACTTCACCCACGTACAATCCAAACGCTCATTATAATTTCGTGAAGATTTATAGTGTATACTGATTGCGTAGATTTTCGCCATTCTCCCGCTGTACCAATCTCCGATGTATTTTCGTTCAACATGATGTCCGAAATTTCACTCAACATGCTGGGAGATTCTTCAGAAAGTTCTCAATTGTGTTTTCGGATTGTTCCCCGTGTTGTTGTTATTTTTGTTCGCCACGCTGCCAGCACATTGAGTGAAATGCCGGACTATGCTCAACCTTTCGGGATCAATTCGATAATTCAGTTTTCCAAGTTGCTCCAAGCACAGTAAGAGAGACGCAGGGGACATTGTGCTGAACAACATTTGGTACAACCCGAAAACACTTTGTGTTTAACCTGTAAACGTTTTTTATTGCTTGTTCTATGTGTCTGCCTGCATGTATATTCTAGAGGTTGATTTTTTTTGTTCGTATCTTTCCTACGCATCGTATACGATTTAATGCATTGTGTTTATTATTGAATGGGAAACGTTATTTCTGGACCAAAATCTATCGTTGCTCATCCAAATATTGTTCAAGTAATAGAATGTGCATTTGGTAAACTGAAATTTTGCTAGTCCTAACCTGTAATTTTAACTAGTAAAGATTCAATATGGTAATCTGTAATATTGGCAACTCCACTTACGGCACTTGGCTTTGATAAACGATGGGGCGCATTTGTAGAAAATTTGGTAGAAACGTACTGTCTGCCTCGCTCCTATCAAGCAAGCATTAAATACCAACTATTCTTGATGCAGCATGTGAGATGCATTTCCACAAGCAAATCTTTATTTTTTTAATTCATAGGCTTGAATTGTGTCGCTTTATCGGGATGTTTTACAGGGTAGTTTGGCTATACAATACACTAAAATAAGGAGAACATTTTGCAGAATATTTTATTCCAAAGTTTCTACGTGTCTCCCACCAATCCCAATACACGGGTTGCCTTCTAACTCCCGAAATAATTTGTCCAACAAAGCCAGCCTGATACACCTGCAACATGGAATGATGCATAAGCTGAGGGCAATTTAGAAATCAGTGGCATATCTGTAAATGGATGAACTTGCATATTGAGATACGCCATATGTAAGGTTCAGTTTACATAGTCTAAGTACGTATAATGTTGCCACTTACCACACAGACACTCAAGATATATTTGCTCTTTGTTAAACATTGGAGCTTTCAAGCTTGAAACGACAAGTTGTCAAACTGCTACATTTATATAACTGAAACATTCAAGAATAAACTTTAGCAGAGTTCAAAACATTAAAAAGAAAATACTTTACGGTCGAAGCCATCAAAAGTATATTTTACACCCCAAAACTTAAAAAGAAATTGAAAGAAGCATCCTGCTGGAAGAAATTAACACGTGTAAAACTATTCGAACAAGCAAAACTTTTCAAAATACAGATGGCAACTACTCACTTGAATCCTCGCAGTATATAATAATACCACAGTTTGTTACTTTGATTTGTATATTCCGATGCATTATATGTATTGGCAATGTATTTAAATGTATGTCATCATCATCATCACCCGTTTTCTATCCACTGCTGGATGAAGGCTCCATATATCACCACCACTAAATTACCAGTGATGTCTCCTGCACAATTACACTTTTTTAACGTATATTCTGAAGGATTTCAACGCTTGATTTGCATTTTTTGGCATAAGTTTTGAGGAGCCAACACGATGCTGGGCTCCTCTCCTAAACCCGTACACGAGACCACATCACGGCAGTGGAGCAATCCCTCTATTGGCCCTCAGTCCAATCCCATATCGATTTCAAGTTCTCATTCCCATCTTTGAAAATATCCATAGATTCGCCGCTGCCTACCTCTCTCCGCACGTAGTCTCTGCTCCAGCACAGACTTTCTTTAGGATCAGGCTCAAGACCTTCTCGAATTCGTCTATGCCCGAATGCTTCATTTTGTCGAATACACGTTTACTGTTTCTGTACAGCATCTTGTTATGCAGTTGCATTTAGATTCTTTATAAATACAAATTACATTTTATTTTCCTTCACATGCTGCTTAGGAAACATTTTATGATGGTAACATTCAATAATACGGAGTAGTCTTGACATTGGAGGGACATATATGATGACATAAACATGCGTACATGTGTGGTTGTAACTTTGATACGGTTTTTTCCACTATTTAATCAGATTTTAAAAAAATCTATTGATAGCTTGGCTATAAATGTCCCTCTAGGATGGAGGAGGATGCAGGATTCTGTGAAACATCTGTTCATGCCAGTCACTGCAAGGCAACGATTACGAGGTTTTGTTGCTTTGGAAACGTTTAAGTAAAAACATGTGGGTCATAATTCAAACTATTATTGTCGGGTTTCCTTATATATGGGGTGATAGTTATATTCGAACAATCAGACGATCGTATCTTTTTTAAATGTAATTGGTGCTCTTGAAAATGTAATATTATAATATATATGACAAAAAGGCATTTTAACCATATCACGTACAGTAATTCGATCATCAGGCATCATGACTAAGCATGGAATTAGCGTGCGTTATAAATTGTACTGTTCTTCTACGTTTCTATGTCTTTGCTCTCCAACTTCACCAGCAAGCACTGACCAGCAAGGTGAATATGGTCAAATAACTCAGATATATAAAATTGGGGAGGCCATTATCCAGCGGTGGATTAACAAAATAAATATAAATGCACGTATGATAAAGGTAGAAAATTCAAAATAAGATTGGGTTAAAACCCCAACATTTCCTGCTCACAGAAGCTCAGAGGACAAAGAATATCAGAGGACAGTATGCTTCTGGTTCTGAGACAATAGTGGCAATTACAATAATCTAAGGTTTTGTCCAATTTCTTCTATAAGGCAAAACATTGCACTTTAATAATCATATTTCCACGAAACTCCGACTGCTAATTTGGCATACAATGCAAGCAATCATAATTTTAATTTCCAATAATTTTATTTAATGACGCAAAAATAAGACCAATCTAGAAAAAAGGTTTATTTTTTGAGGTGGCTGGGTCGCTGAGACGAGGGCACTGAGCTGGCAGCCACTCTTCTTCTTTGCGATTCTTCGAAGCAAGATGGTCAGCTTCTGGACATCGTTGTCTTTCAGCTCGGCTTCGAAGTGATTGGTAGAATTCGCAGGCAACACCAAGTATTACCTGACAGGGATCGCGACGTGAACGCTTCTACCTTCACCCCCTGGCAGCCACTACACTGGCGCCACTGACAAAACCTGAGTTTGCAATCAAGGTTTGCACGTAGGTGTCAGCTTCAGGTTCGGATGTCAATGGTCAATGTCTGTCATCACTTACTCCCAGTGCGACCTCTCAACCAGATATGAACCCAGAATATAATTAAGTTCTTACGTCCAGTGAGTTGGTGGTCTCAGCCTGGAAACTAATTATCGCGTAAAAAAACATTAATACATTTTATTTGTCACTCAATTTAGCAAAAGATTCCAACTCTCAGAGTTGGAATTATTAATTTGCATGCTGTGCGACATTATTTATTCGTAAACGGGATGTGTGGAAAAGTGCAGCACCCATAATGTGAGTAAATGGGGTCACTGCACATGTATCTCAGAAGCAGTTCTGTGATAACATCTTCTGCAGGCCGTTCTATAACACAGCGTGATATATTGCTCTGTGAGAAACCCGAATGGATATTTCATCTCGTGATGTGATGGCAATCATTCAATTGGAATACAATTTGTGGAAAAGACTTTTGTACAAAATTCTATCATTATGGAAAAATACAATCGCTTAAAAAAACAATAAAAAAGTTCCTTTCATTGTCAAAGCATTTCCACATAGTAGTTTGGTTCAAATGCACAACGGAGTCAAGCTCCTCCGTCTCAACATTTCATTTTATTGGATTAAAGGCAGTGCAGTGGTAGATTTCAATAAATGCTGAAAAAAATATCTCTGTTGACTTTCTGGTGCTGCATTCAACTGCATGGCTGTAAGAGCCTTCTCATGAATTCCTATTGCTCCAAGTGCTATTTCATGCATGACACACAATTATTTGCATTTCTCGGGATGTGCTGTGAATGCAGAACTATTGAATCCACTTTCAAGATATGCATTCCTCTTGCTTGAGTGAATTGCCATAAGGTAGGGAGATTAATTAACAACAATAATAGTATTACAAAAACATGCGAGCACTCAGAGATGTGCGGTTTTTTTTAAGATGCTAATTGAATGAAAAGAGATTAAGTTATTATATCCCAATTATGAACAATAGAAAGGGTGCAATGAAATAAAAGAAAGTTGGGGGGGATGGGAATGGGGAAGATTGAGTGATGGTGCAATGGCTAGAGGTCGGTGCTGGAATATGGCGACCTGAGTTTAATCCCCAGCCGTGGCTAACGCTGGCGGCGAGTGATTGCCTCAGCCTTTTATCTGAGAAGCCCTTCACCAGCCAATGCTGACCAGCATGGTAAAGTATTGTTAAAAAAAACCAACCTTGACCAAAACACATGGTGAAGCTTAGCAGTGGAGTCACAACGGGTTGTACATGATTACTTATTCTATAAAATAAAAATTAGGCACACATTGATGAAAGTGCCACCTTGCATGTGTTGTATTTTGTTACGCTTATTAGCCATTGGTGCACGCTATGGACTGTGCATCCTAATTACTTTATACTGTGTCTCGTTAGACTGTAAGGTTTCTCTGGCAGCACCACTTTAAGGATAGTGGCCCTTGATGGGTTCTAACCAAACCCTTAGCTTGTTTGTTTGTTGTAGCTTATGAGCTAGGGTCATTGCATTAAGTCAGCAGTAGAACTGCTCGTACTGACTGAAGAACATTTATAGAGAAAACATGTCTCTTTATGACATGTTTTATTTAGATTTTATGTGAGCAGGCAGTATTTGGCAGTTATGTGAAATAAACGCACATTGTTTGTGCTTTAGTGCTACAAGCTGTGGGGTCCCGTGACTATATTATGTACCTATTCTTAATAAATCACGTATCTTTATAGGTCTAAATCACTACATAAATCTAAATATACATAGGCGTCTTGTCTGTGGTATGTCAGTCAGTTTAAACATAACAGTGCCTACAGGCAAAACAGAATGTTCCATATTATAATGCCCAATTTAACATTATTATCCATGGAGACATGTGAAGTGTTTAACAGTAATTCGAGCCATCGCAATCATCAACTACCTTTGTATACTTTTTATTTCGTTGATATTTAATATGTATCTAAAAGACTACATGTTATATTTGGTCCATGTATCTTTCAGAGGTCGCAAATGCACACTATTGGCTAAAGGCCTCTCCATGCAATGTTAGTTGTAGGGGTTGCTTGGCCATATGTCATTACACTGGTCCGTGTGGGTTCACTGTGGAAAGAAATCGAACTCGAATCACCAGTGCCGAACGCTGACCACTGTGCCAGCACTGTATAAATGTCACATTTAAGATGGATAACGTGATGATAGCAACATTTTATCGAGAAAATGTACAATGGATTTAAAGATCTGTGGAAGGGTGGTAAAGCCTGTCTACAAATAAAGCAGATGAAAAAGGTCATAACATCAAACCAAAAAAACAAATACTCACAAAAAATTGAAATTTTTAGTGTGTATGACACAAATAAAACTTCTACTAACGTGGGTAAGGAACTGCTTGGTAGTGTACTTATATACTGTATAGGTAGGCTTTGCTTGTTTTAATCAGTCACCTTCAAAGCTGCACTTTAATATTAAATTCATTACGTGTTGAGCTATAGCACTGATTGCTCATGCCTGTGTGAAAAATGAGTGTTTATATTTCAACGGTGTTCTGAAAAATTACCAAAATAAGAAATGAACACGAAGAAAAGTTCCTGATGATAAATTGTCCATACAATGAGCACAAGCATACTACCTTTACGTTCCAAACATACACAGCTACCAGAGAACCACATTTTTCAATAAAAACAGCATATAATGTCATCTGGTCTTGCCCCGTTTTTTAATGTAAACATATATTACGGTCTCTTCTTTCGTCATTTCATGCTTTTGATGGAAATTAATTGTTAGCACTACATTTTACATTCTAATATAAACCTTCAGACTTTTTTTTTAAAGATGTATTTTGGAGCGACTGCAACACCTTTAACTGCAAATGAATTGTGTGTGCACGCACTAGACAACTGCAACATAAACAAACATCTTAAGGAAACATTAACAAGGTGGGAACGTAACGCTGAAATATTTTCACTCGAATGTTCATTCGACAAGAAACACACCGCACTCGGAAGTACGGCCAAATAGGGATCGACGACAGCTGCATGTTTTATTTGTTTCCTTTTGCAATCACCTTGGGGAACACGCACCTTAATGACGTCAACATCACCTGACTGGCAGCGGGCTCGCTGGGATACGTCTGACACCTGTCCATTGGCTTCAACAGCAACAACTCTTAAAGGGATTGTCACCGGGCGACCTGTCAGAAGTGCAGTATTCACCAGCTCAGGGGACTGCGATGCAGGAGAAAATAGAAAGAGAGCAAAGGGACATGTTTTAATGATAAAACCATGGCACCTGGCTGACGGCATTGTCACTCACCCAATATTACTTTTATGCTTTTTTTATATTTCCTTTTTAACACGCCCGGTTCCCAGCTATTTATTTTCTCGCCCACATAACACGCACTTGCAGTCCTTTATCTTGTCTGCACTAGCCTTTAATGCTCGACATATTTGTAATAGATTTCAAATTTATCTGTTCATTAAAACACAAAGGAAAACCGTTTTAACTGTTTTCAACATACCTCCGTGCGTTATATCGCCACCGTAACCTACATTACTTTGACATGGAAAATATCCAAAATGTATTCCATTTCTAAAACCCATGAACAAGTACCAATTACGAAGCAAGATTCAGGCAGATTCAAACACACTCTTGAGTTAGACTTAAAAAATAAATTTTCAATTCCTGTTAAATTATCTTTGTTTTTTCAGTTAGCTCAATTGAACCATGTGCCTTCTATAGGAGAACATATTGCAGCTTCCAATATAAACGACCTTTTTAACACATTCCAACTAAGGTTTAAAGTGTTAATACATTAGCTATTTCCGTGTGTCACTCTGTAACGAAGGTGTAGTGGGGAGGATACCTTGTAAAGATGATCCAATTATGTAAACTTTACTACGAGATTGTTTTACTATTAGGGCTCTATGTGATAGAAAACTGGCCATATTAATGACATATCTCGTCTAAACAAGGAGACATAAAAACAAGTGTGAAAAGTATTTTAAAAATCTGTGCTAAAAGGCAGCATGGTCCTGTCCTCCCCCTGCCCCCAATGAATCCATTACATGTGATGTCATCTTGCGACATCACACACCATCTTAAGGCTCCTGCCCTCCTCCTCTCGACGACATCATTACTTGTTTTGCAGTTTGAAATGTGCCATGGCCATCACAAATTGAACATTTCTCGAAACCAACACACGTTGGAAAGCATTAGAGAAACCCATTCATATGCATGATTTTTGTTCCAAATATTTCAAGTGAAAATTACGTTAGTATTGCCACAGGTGAAAATGTTAGGTCCACAGTGGTTATTTTTGGTTTGCTTGGAGTTGTTAGTCAATTTGACATCAGAGTGGTAGCAGTGGTTCGCCTTTATTTGTGGATTTTTGTATGTTCTCTCCCATATCTATATGGGGTTCTCATAGCTAGAAAAACATACTTTGTGGCAGGAATAGGCTAAGCATCCCAATGCTGAGAAGTTACCTGCTGATTATTCTATTGGAATTGCATACCGCAACAGCTCCCCCTTAATGAAAACAACTTGGTAGGAACCTTCTAGAAACAGTCTTGAGACTCAGTGATGTTTTACTGAATAAAAATCATAAGAATAATTATGTTTACTAAGCCAGATGATTGTAACTCATATTACATATTTTACGAACTCTTATGATCTGGAAATATGTTCCACTTGTTACGGTAAACCCAAGTCCAGGGATGCAATTCAACTGTTTGGTTTAACAAAGGCTGTAATATTATTTACAATGTTAATTGTGCAGGCTAACGTCTTTTTCCATAACCACCCTTGAAACAATAGTGTCGTATGCACTGGCCTTATATTTAATCTATATGGAAGCCATAATACTCAGAATGCTGGATTATCCTTTAAGGAAGATTATAGTATCAGTTACATAATCCATTCATCCATTTTCAGAAACCGCTTAATCCTGGACAGGGTCGCGGTGAGCCAGAGCCTATCCCGGCAGACACAGGGCGCAAGGCAGGGCTATATCCAAGATGGGACGCCAGTCAGTTATATAATCCATTATTTTAAGGCTTCCCAATTTTATTTGGTAGATACGGATAATAACAGAAATGTGTTATGTGAAATATCATGAAACTGAGAAAATGTTTTCGCTTCACTGAAGAAAATGGAGGCTAATGCATGTTACGGGCAGTTGTAAACAATCTGTCATGCCTTAACAGATGCTCCTGTATTAATTATACTTAGCAATCCCAGTACAGAGATTTTGTATTTTACCAAACACACCATCCTGCTAATTCACCTCCCTTCTCACAACTGCCTGTATTGTGCACATCACCATCCACTGTAAGAACGATAAGCAAACACCTCTTTGTGCCAATATTGTGCTAGGTCATGTCACGGATCGTTGCCAATAACACCTGAATCCATGTTCATTGAGTGTTTGCTTTGTTCATTGTTGCGATCACCTCTGTGATCAATAAAACCAGGAACGGGGTGGAAACAGTTGTAAAACAAAAAACAGGTCCAGAGTTAGCTCCATAAAACAAGGTCAGCTGGATAATATTGGTCTTTAAAACCACGGAATAAAAATGTATTTTAATTACATGTGAAATCACAGAGCGGAGTTATGCTCACGGCCGTCATAGATAGATTTGTTACCAATTATCACAATGGCCCAATTGAAACTCATGGTCATGGAGCGTGCGAGTAAAGCACGCTCCATGGTCAGTTTTGCTAAAACAAAAATTGACAACACCGTGCCTTGGGACTTTTTGCAATTTGCACCTTATGAGTGGACATTTTTTACTAGTATTGTCATAGTCAAAGCCACTGCTGACACCACCACTCCTCGCCAACACTTTATACCCTCTGCCAGATACCGCAGCGGCTGTGGAACACACACGACCCCTAAGATCTGCCAGAACAGTATCGCACCATCTGCTCTTAAGGTCTCCCCCTTAGAATGCGGTTGTGACGTCTTTATTGCAGACGTAAATACGAAGAGGAAATTGATGGTTGCTTCTCAAAGCTGATCTTTCGGGTTAGTGTGTCGAGTACTCCCTCTCTCTCCTTCGCTCCCTCCATCTCCTTCACTAAGGAGAGAGAGGGAGCGCTCGACATGGCTATTCCGAAAGATCAGCTTTGAAAAGCAGCCATCATGTATTGAGCCGAAAAAAAACCTATAGAAGGAAAAATTGCAAACAGAGGTTGTGATGTTGATTACACCCACAAAAAGTCCAGAGATTCGTGATTAAATAATAGTTTCACCTTTGAATATGCAACACGTACAAGAAAAGTAGAAAATGAGTATTTCAGGGAACATTTTTCAGTGACCAATTAATATACATTTTTGGCTGGAGGTGGCTAGGTGGCTTTAGGGAGATGATACCATGTCAAAACACTAAGCAAGTAAAGCTCATTTCCAGGTTTTGAATCCAGGTAATGGTCCATGAATTAAACGGGATTCTCAGGTCGATAGGTTCAGCCCATTTACCAAAGACTGTACAAAAAACATCGGATAGAATGCCACATATTTCCATTCTGAGGATGACAAATCATTGTTTGACTTCCACCTGACAAACATGAAAAATGGGAAAGTGCACTAGTTGGTATTGATTATAGGCCAATTGAATGGGCATCACAAGTAGTTCTGTGACATATTTTCCAGCACTGTTTTAGGATATAGCAGGCACACCGCTCGCAAAGACAGTACTTGGGAGCCCAACATTGATTTTTTGTTTGTCTCATGACATGAAGTCTAGGTGCACAATCGGAATATAATTGGGCACAAAAGAAAAAAAGACACCTTCTTGGTTTTTATAGTTTTTGCACAACACCGTTTTCAACTTTATAATTGGCAACTCTAAACACACTGGCTTAAAAAATGTAAACTCTTCACAAACATATATTTTTGAAAGTTCATTTAAATAGCACCAATGGAATACATTTAAATATTGATGATTATGCAAAAATAAGAGATGTTTTCGTTTTTGAAAATGTTTTTCTTTATACAACAACGTTAATAACTTTAACAGTATAGTGCATACGTCATATGATCCATTTGTCGTACATGCAACCAGGCAATACAGCATGCCGCTATGATCATTGTGTAGAAATTAAAGAAGGGATAGAAAATTGACTCTCAATGAGAAATTGTACATAAACAGATTTTGTTTATGAAGCTTCAGACTTTAAACGTTTGAGTCCGAATTTGAGTTAATGAAACAGATGTTATACGTATTTCCTCTAAAACATGAACATTTAAAATTGTAACTTTTTTCTTTCTCAATGGTAACTTTTCATAGTAGTACAAAATTGAATTGTAGCCAAAAAATATTTCAAAATTGTGAACAGGTTGAAGCAAAGAAAACAATATTCAAACTTATAAGATACTGAACTAAAATAAATGCAATAGGACAGGAATACGCATACAGTATAAAGTTTGACAGACAGTGAGTATCGTTATCTATGGATTTTATCTATACGCATGAGTGTAGTTTTTTTATGTCTTGGAGATATTTCGTTCTGAGAGGTGCTTTGTAAAATAAAGGTTATTATTAAGTAATAATTATTACTACGACTACTAATTTCACTCTTTCTTTAATACAGTCCCAATCTTTTGGGATGCACAAAGATCAACGCAACTTTTGCAAAAGTGAGCATAGGAATGAATACACAACTCTTGCCATAGCAACATTTATACATGGCTTGCATTGTTCAAGGATGTAACATTCCTTCATTTCTCAAATTTAACCCAGTTAGAGAATATGAAGCGACAGTTGAAAATTGTGTATTGGAAAGCGTCAGTTTGTGGCCACCACTGAAATAACACTTAAAGGAGGCAGGGGAGAGAGTAGGTCAAGACACTAGATGAGATGCCTATTAATCATCTTCTGGCACTTGCTTCAATCATGAGTTGCCACCTGGCAATAGAACGTTCGAAATGGCTCTATTAAAGGTTACATGGAATGTGAACCACATCATTTTTAATTAGTTACTGACATTATCCATCATTTTCATTTGATACACTCCTGAGAAGATCAATGTAGTCCCGCAAGCCATAATTATTATCCCTTTGGCAATTCACTAACGGAATTATGTACTGAAGTTCTATTTCTGTATCTGCCTGTTTATCCAGCCGATCATCCGTCAAATTATGTTTAACATTACACAGCTGATACTGCAGAAACTAACAAATTTGTTACCACATATGGTGACATTTTAACATAACTCTTATTTCTTCAAGATAAATTAACACATTTTTGTTTTCATACCTAGCCAAACTATCAATCATTCACAGGCCCTTTTTTAATTCCACTGCTGGATTAAGGCATATCCAGGCTGTGTTAGCCATGGGATTTGATTAACCATACTTCACCACAAATGGCAGTGCTGGTTGGTAAATAGGGGCGGCACGGTGGCGTAGTGGGTAGCGCTGCCGCCTCACAGCAAGAAGGTCCCGGGTGCGAATCTCGGCTTGGGTGCCTTTCTGTGTGGAGTTTGCATGTTCTCCCCGTGTCCGCGTGGGTTTTCGCCGGGCACTCCGATTTCCTCCCACCGTCCAAAGACATGCTACTAGGTTAATTGGCCTACTGAGTTAATTGCCCCAGGTGGCCTGCGATGGACTGGCGTCCCATCCTCGGTATACCCCTGCCTTGCGCCCTGTGTCTGCCGGGATAGGCTCCAGCTCACCGCGACCCTGTACAGGATTAAGCGGTTTCTGAAAATGGATGGATGGATGGTTGGTAAACGAGGCCCAGTACCAGTTTAATTATCACTCACTATTCATGGCAATTAAACTCATGTCATTTGGCTCAGAGCGTTGTGCTAATTGCTAACCATTGTGCCTCTGCTCCATTCCAGAAATGTAACTTAAAAAGTGACATATTTGCATATTTTGTTATGAATCAGAACTGTTTTTTAAAATAACGTATATAATCTGTGTGTTTGATGAGTATTTAAACTAAGAAAGCCATTAATTCAGGTATGCATAAACTATGGTTTATAGAATGACTTAGTGGGTATCATTTGTCACTCTAATGGTACATTACAAGTATTGAATGGTTATGGTTTTACCACAAATAAGTAAAGCTATAATACATTACCAAAGTTCAGAACCATGGTCAAACATCGAAAATGGTAATTACAGTACATGTAGCAATAAAAAAACCACAATAACGACCCATTGGTTACATATTTTCTCAGCAAATTTACCATCGAGCGTTAATAAAGATGCTCATTGGTTATACATTACTTCAATATTGAGGTAATTAATTTAAAGCAGATGACGAGATAATGGATTTACATTTCAATTTAACGGCAGGCCCATTTATATAACGAGCAATAAATAAAGTCTAAGATTCTGATGTGTGATGGTCTCATCGTAACAAATAACGCTGGCAGTGCTGCTATACAGAGATAGAGGTCAATGGCGCAAGATCTAGCTTTCATGAATGATAAACCAGGGTTAAAGGTGAATATATTTCACTGGGGTTGTGCAGCCCGTTGCTTGTTGATATCACATTCCATAATGCTTATATTACAATGCTCCTCCATTCAGAGCACAAATATGTTACAAATATTTAAATCATGCAACATATGTGATACAATTATGTGTGCATCGTATATGCAGTAGATATTACTCTCACACGTTGAAAAGGGACCAGACACTTAATTGGTAAATGTTTACATTCTGGGCGGCACGGTGGCGTAGTGGGTAGCGCTTCCGCCTCACAGCAAGAAGGTCCCGGGTTCGAATCTCGGCTCGGGGTGCCTTTCTGTGTGGAGTTTGCATGTTCTCCCCGTGTCCGCGTGGGTTTTCGCCGGGCGCTCCGGTTTCCTCCCACAGTCCAAAAACATGCATAGGTTAATTGGCCTGCGGACTAAATTGCCCCCGGTGCCCTGTGATGGACTGGCGTCCCGTCCTTGGTATAGCCATGCCTTGCGCCCTATGTCTGCCGGGATAGGCTCCGGCTCACCGCGACCCTGTACAGGATTAAGCGGTTTCTGAAAATGAATGAATGAATGAATGTTTACATTCTGGTGGCTTTAATTCGGGACAAGTAAAAAAAAACAACTCCTTTATCCATCATATTGACATGTGTACATCATGCCAGGCCATATATAATTTTTGTTGCAGTATGCGTATTCATATCTATGGGTACCTTTTTGTCAGCACAGGGTGGCGCAGTGCTGACATCTGTGCCTCAAAGAAAGAATGGTCTTGCCCGAGGCGGTTCGATCCCTGCCTCGGGCACCTTTCTGAGTGGAGTTCGTGTGTTCTCCTCCTGTTCTGCGTGGGTTTTCTCTGGGTTCTCCGGTTTCATCCCACAACTTAAAAAAACACTCATTAATTAATTGGCCAATAACATCATAATATATAGGAAACAGTGCGTGGCAATTTGTTGGTGCCAGCAAACCGCCTGGCTGACTCCTCTGCCTCTCTGTGCTTTCCTCGCGCCTCTGAGTCGTTCTCTCGTCGAATGAATACCTTCGACATTAAATTAATATGTGCGCGTTATACATTTAAAATTATAATACCTTTACATGCATATAGTTTCTATTGTACATATGCAATAAACCTACCCATACCTTACCTCTGCGATAGGCAGGATGGCAGAAATGTCTCTCTGAGTCACCGTGAGCTCAGTTGTGACATAGGCTTGTCCCGTTGTTACGGACCTGCCATAGTAGTCCACCTGCCAGAGGATTCGGCGTGTGGCAGAGAGGCTGCTGACACTGCTGATCTCAAACATCAGCTGTGCAATCTCCTCTGCTCCCGTGCTGCACAAACATGGGAAATGAAGATGGGTCAAACATTCCACAAACGCTCCGAGTTGAAATTTACCCGGCATTCAAATACCACATCTGTACCATTTGTTTGCCGATTTAGCTTAACCCAACAGCGAATGCCTCCGAGATTATTTAATTTCAGCTGACATAATTAAAATTTGTAATTCGTTTAGAAATGTCCTCACAAAAATTACTAGAACCCCCCCCCCACGACTGATTTTTCTGGAAAAGTGAATAGAGCAGAAGGTATATTTTGCCGATTAAAAGTTTCAACAAAATGCACATTTCCACAGCAGGATTAAATTCGTGAAATCCACTGACATTTGGATGTTTTCAAGCCAGTGCGCTTTTTAGACAACTTTTCCCCTCTTCTAAAATGTAATTGTGACTCGAAAACAAATCGATACCAATCATACCTACCGCTCAGCCTTTTCTGGAAGCGTCAAATCTCACTACAGAACAGTGGCGTACAAAGTGAAACATGGAGAATTTACCTGTTATCGTTCGTCAGGCTCCCCCTCTTGTGGAACTGAACCCTGACCGTGGTGTGTTTGTTGCCACCATCGTCGTCCATAACTGCATCCCAGACGCCAGAGCTGCTCGATTCAACCGCTTGCAGGGTCATTCCTTTCTTCCCTTTCACTCTGCGAGGAGTACAACAAGCAATTTTAATCCGATCTCTCTGATAGTTGCTTTTCAAAGCTGTTCTTTCTGCATAGCCGCGTCGACTGTGTCTCGGAACTCACGACGCCTGAGGATGCCTCCAACGTGGGGAGCGAAACGTCACAAACGAGAGAGAAGGAGCGCTCGATACGGCGATTATGAAAGAACAGCTTGGAAAGCAACTATAATGCATCGAGCCGTGAAAACCTACATCTTTCTTTTTTATCTGCCATATTTGAAACAATCAAATTCTGTCTCACATTTAATAAACGTGTATCATGGCCAGTAACAAGTTTCACATTGGCTCGGAGCTATGTATCGGATAGAAATACGGTATTGAAATTCCACTGGTTTTTTCTGTCAGCAAAGCCATTCTACTGTACTTCATGAGTGTTTCTGCTTTCAACACAATAAAAGGCTGTCGTATTTTCTCCAATGTTTACCCCTTTAGCCATGTGTGTAGTCCACTATTTTCACGGCGACTTACACATACAACGATTGATATACCATACAAAGATCCCCAGTATAGCCTTAACAGACTGTCGGGTCAAGTGCCATTAGCAAGCACCTATGAAGGTCAACACGGCACATGAAGAGGTGGGTGACCAGCACCACGCCCGGCCGCCTTTGTCTCCCTAATGGCAATGTTTACACACTGCACGAGGTACTCATTTGAGGCTGAGTCGACCTAGGGGAGGCTCAGAACCGGTTCAGAAAATCATCACTGGTGGTGGCCATGAGCGGGATTCGAACTCGGGTCGCCAGGTTTGTAGCCCACCGCACTAACCACCGAGCCACCAGCCACCACGATACCATACACACATTTTAAAGGGTGCATTATATATGTATATTGTCATTTAGCTGCAATCAGATGTAATGCTTAGCAGTGAATGTCAATATTTTGTAACTCATATTTGCACATTGAACTGCCCAGGATAAATCCGGTAATGTGTTCTATGGACAACATTTAACATTTGTCCTACTCTGAAAGAATATTGTTTTTGCACACATTCCATTGCGTTTACTGTAGATTGATGTCACCTTTTCACGGTTGGAATGTCAGAATAAATGATACATTTACAATTCTTGCAATAACCGTAAAGGAGAATGGAATGATATTCACATTTGAAAATGCACAGTATTCAGCTATTTTTCGCACGCCTCAGTATCTGTGTCTCGTCCCTGACCAGGCATAGAATTTTCGTGCGCTATAAAATGTTTTATTATTTATGATATTGTACATTACTTATTTGCTTTTATATTTTAAAGTTTAAAAAAGTTTTGATTAAAGTTTACATATACTCGTTTAATGCTTATCATAACCTTCAAAGTTTGGTCAATATATATTGAAAAAGCAGTTCTTGCTAGAAAGAAATATATTAATAAGTAACACAGAAATGTGAACAGATCCTATCGATTTTTGTTGAAATGGAAACTGGCATAAAATGAGGCCAGTTAATGTAATTTGACAGCATTAATCACATGACAGTGAAATGGCTAATGTAAACAACGGTGTCCAAATGTTGTAGTATTGACATTTATTTAGTTTGCCGAGCCCTGCAGAAAGGGCTTAACACCCTGCATGTGTTTTTGTCAGAGGCTGAATGAAAGCACCACAATGCATGACAAACAACTGTCAATTACCATTACTATTTATCCCCAGTGGAATATACAGGAAAATCTATGTATATCTTATAATACGTTAAAACATTCTTGCAATGTTAATTATTTCAAATATATATTTTAGTTGCTTTTAAAAGCTGTGTGGGTGTGTGAAGATAAATAGCATAGACGTGGAAGCATAATACATGAATATAATACAATAATATTATTGATTTTGGTGCGCAAATTCTGCTGACAACATAGTCCCACAGCAGCTTATAGCGCCTCTTGTGCATGGTGGTCTCCCATTCAAGCTTAGTACTAACCAAGATCAACCCCGATGAGATTGGGCACATTCTGGGTGCTATGGCCATAGGCTGAATAACAGCACACGTCAAACAAAAACATAACTATTCGTTGTAGATTAACAGTTGCAGAGCTGCCCCGACTGGCTCGTCCACAGTATTACAACAAATGCTGGCAAAGTCTTGATTGATTAGTCTCAGCATCAAAAACAATCAGAGATCTAAGATATCTTTTGATGCTGTGGATTACACTGCATGCCAAGTTTTAAGACTCCTACTGTTAATAAACACAGCATGAAATGAAACGCAATAAATAAATGAACATACAATAAATAAACTGCGCTACTTCGCACACCAAAATATCACTGCTTGCTTACGTTTCAAAATTTCAAATTGGATTTTTTTGTTTAAATAAAATATCAAAACTTTTCCTCCCATTTATGAAATCACGTTATAGACAAGGCAGCAACAGTTTTGCATCAACTAAAATAAATAATAGATTTTATGCACAAGTATCACGTCGCGATCCCTGTCAGGTAGTACTTGGTATTGCCTGCGAATTCTACCAAACACTTCGAAGCCGAGCTGAAAGACAACGATGTCCAGAGGCTGACCATCGTGCTTCGAAGAATCGCAAAGAAGAAGAAGAAGTTCATTTTCAAACTCATTACATCCATCCATCCATTTTCAGAAACTGCTTACTCCTGAGCCGGAGCCTATCCCGGCAGACACAGGGCGCAAGGCTGGGGAACACTGCGGATGGGACGCCAGTCCATCGCAGGACGCCTGGGGAAATTTCGTCAGTACGCCAATTAACCTGGCAGCATGTCTTTGGACGGTGGGAGGAAACCGGAGTGCCCGGCGAAAACCCACGTGGACACGGGGAGAACAGGCAAACTCCACACAGAAAGGCCCCCGAGCCGAGATTCGAACCCGGGACCTTCTTGCTGTGAGACGGCAGCGCTACTCACTACGCCACCGTGCCGCCCGAACTCATTACATATAAATTCCAATTGTGAACTAAACTTGGTTGATTGGAATTGCTGTTATCATTATTAAGTCTAGGAGTTAAAGGCGAGAAATTCCCCAAACACAATTGTTGTGCTTGTTTAATAATACAATGTAATGCAAATTATATGCAGGGAATATTAATAGAGAAACACACATTTTAGGCACATTATAGTCCAGCAGCACAATAACGCATTTCAAATTGAGTAAAAGTATAGACATACATATATTAATCAAGCAATGGCAATAGTGTGCAAAGGCTTTACCATAAATTTAAAATCATTATTCATGAGTTCACAAATATATGGCATATGTGTTGATACACAACCAGCAATATCCATTGTCGTTCTGAACTCCTTCCACTTTTACAAACCCACACTGACCGGCGTGGTGAAATATGGCCACATAACCCCCTGCCTGCGCGGCATAGGGAGGCCCTCATCCAACAGTGGGTTGACGATTGCGCCTTACATGTCAACCAAGCATCACCCAGAGGAGTTAAAATTAAATCCACCAGACTCTGGTTATACAGTTTGTCATGGGTGGACATTCATACCAGACTTCAAAGGCCTTCTCTATGAGACACAACCACAGTACACTGAGGAAAGGAAGAAGATGATTTAGCCGGATGAGTGTCTTAACGACACAAAAATCTCTCGGTGCGATTCTCCAACCGACCCTCAGCAGCACCGGATTTCAGGCACGAACAGCCACACCTGAAATAAATCACGGATATGGGCCGCCTGTGTGTATATTTATAGATTTTAATTTATTTGAAACAAGCGACGTACGGTGTAGCGCATCACAAGCACCATGGAAGTTTAATGTATGCCGTTTGTGACCCTTGATTGAATACAAACGTCTTCAATGAACTCTGTCTTTTGTGTTGGATTACCAGCAGATTTCGACAGAGGACGGGAATATGCAGTGGAAAAATGAGGCACTGGGAGGGAAAGCGAATCAAGCGTACAAGCCATGCAGCTTCACTGGCACGGGCGACTGTAGTGAGTGTTTAATGGTGG
>JAZEWU010000010.1:2730158-2762166 GCA_036362915.1 Geotria australis
ACAACAAGTCACATATTTACGTTATTTACTTTGTCGTTGCTGTTGCAGATTTCTCGTCTGCTTTAATTAATGCAACCGTGCTCTTTCACAAAAAGCTTTGCACATTTCCTGTGAAATGCTATTTCATTTTAGCCAAGCACAGCAATGCATTTTTAAGTAGCTTAAATCTAACATACCTGACCAAGCGAATATATAAAAAAGGAAGCAGGGCAGTTCTAAAATACACGTTGATTTCTCGTTTTCTATAAAGTAGGAAAGCATCCAAATTCACCTTTTGCTTTGTATACAGATTTGTTTACATTTATAACCGTTATCTGCAGGTCAGGGGAGGCTAGCTGGACAGCACATTTGTCATGTAGATAGAAAGCTCACTGCTGTGCATATTTTAACCAAAAAACGTTTCACGTTAACACGGTTTTGCACATATACCATACTAGCAAACAATTCATTGTATATTTTAATATTGTACTGACGTTTAGAAGTCAAAACCAACAAATCAACATTTAAATCAGTACTGTTTTAGCCATGTCCTGTGGAACTCAGTGGACATCCATGGGAAATGAAAACAAAGTCGAAATAACTTGCTGAAAAAAAGAAACTTTCGTAACAAAAAGTCCAAATATCCTATCTCAGGCTGGTGATTTTGTGTGGCATTCCTGATATGACAGCGGGTGCAATTTTAACTGCGGTTATGATTGCCTTTGGATAAAAATAAAACCAGGCCACTGGCATGCTGTTGCCCTCCACCTCCACCGAGGCATGGATTCACTGTGACATATGCACATGCCTCTAA
This sequence comes from Geotria australis, assembly GCA_036362915.1. NCBI lineage: Eukaryota > Metazoa > Chordata > Hyperoartia > Petromyzontiformes > Geotriidae > Geotria > Geotria australis. Next base: position 2,730,952 of record JAZEWU010000010.1, read on the forward strand.
TCGGGTGCGATTATATAGCTTTATAATCCCCAATAGGTACCACGTATGAGACCCTGACATAGGCAATAGTGAGCGTTGATATGTTCCCTCTGCAGCATTGCACACTGTATGTAAATATGGTTTGCTGCTTTTTTGACACAAAGGAAATAACTTTATTTTATTGCTTAATATGAAATTTGAGTCAATTGAGAACCTCGTGTGGCTCTGGCAAAAAAGGAAACCATTGAAATTAACCTCACCACTAGGGAAACGTTTGTGTCCATGCTGCTGCTGCCCACAGTCCTGAATTTCTGCAACCCATCTCACTCCCACACATTATATCACACTGTCGCTTTGGTCATTCCGTTACATGTAATATTTCTCTTGGCTTCTATTCTGACGGTGTACACTTGCTCCTCATGACAAACCTAGATGGCTTCCAAGAGCACTGGCTTTCTTCATTTCATCAGTTTTGTCGAGATCTATCTTTAGCAGTTTTCCTCAGCAAATACATGATGCCATTGGCAGGGGCATTGTCCCTCACAAAAAACATGAGTAGTTGTTGGCTTTTACCACTCTAAATATGGCTTTTAAATTCCATTTGTATTATTCTGTGAGTGACTTTAATGGCCACCGGTTACATTGTTTCCTTGGTTACGTCTGTGCAAAACCTGAGAAAGCAAGAATAACAACAGCATGAATTGACTACCAGAGCCCCTCCCATCTCTAACGAATGTCTAACTTAATACGTGGCCGTATAAACTTTGATGTGCATGTTTGTAATTACAACCTCGGCGGAGGCTCCTCCACTAAAAAGAGCCATAGAGAGCCCTCTCTAAAGCATAGTTGGCCTACTATTCTGCACTTGCCAGACATCTTGGAAGACGTGAGAGTACCCACAATATGTGACTTGACGATTGACTATCTGTGGTGAATCCCTTCATACTGCTCACTGGACAGATCTGACAGGGTGGAATCTATTGGAAAAAAAATACCATTCTGTCATCTGCCACGCCGGGAGATAGTACACAACAGGTGACCTCTGCATTGAACGAAGCAGTTCTCCGCTAAATCCCGCTCTGTTGGACCCCTGCTAAATTATATATATATTGGCCATATTAATTGAGAATTAAACGTTCAATATATATTGTATGCTCAAGTGGTTAATTTGAAAGTAGTAATGGCTCAAAAATTATGGGTGCATCATAAGAGCAGATACTTGTAAATTAATAAATTAAGTGAACCAATGTAAATGCAAATTTTATGCTAAGCATTACTTCTACTGACCTTTGTACGAATAAAATAAATAAATAAACATTAGGGTCAATAAGTGAATTAAGGGAAATGTGGGCATTTCCCACACCTCATGCTATAATGGGTTTCATATGACTATAATGAACATTTATCTGAGTGCACCACCTTAATAATAAGCTTAATTAACTTAAGATATCTGATTTACATATAGTGAGGTGATTATATCATCTGCAAACAACATTGTAGAATGTCCATGTATAACTCAACAAGTTCGTTAACTTTCCGCGTTAATGTATTCAAAAGAGGCGGGGCGGCAGCGCTACGACACCGTGCTGTCCACTCCCATAGACAACGAAGTTAAATCCTCTCATCGACTTCAGTGTTAAATCATCCCATAGACGTCAATGTTAAATCATCCCATAGACTCCAATGTTACGTGTCTATGCATATGTTCTTGGCGTTGTTTCCCCCTCTCTGTCTTCCTGTCTCTGTGTCCCTATGTCTCCCCCTGTTGCTCACCCTCCCTCCCTGTCGCCCTGCGTGTTTGTCTTTAAGGAAGTGACGGCCATCTTAGGGGACACTGGCAGATTTTTGCTGCTCTTAAGATTGCCAGTTTAATGACCTTTCAGTGTATTCGAAGGAGCTTTAATCATTTAATTTTCGTTGCTTGGTTTTTATTAGCTGTTTTTTTTCCTGTCGTTGTTGACATGCTGTTCTCTCCGATGCCCTTGTGCAGTGCTTTGTGACCCTCGGGTGAAAGGCGCTCAATAAAATGCTATTATTATTATTATTATATGCGTCTCAATATTATATTATTAGAATGTGCAGTATGTTATTGCAATACAAATAGTGGAGAAACGTATGCTGAATTCATATTCTCGTTAAAGTTATCTGTGTAAACCATTTAAATTCTACATCAATTATTTAGTCACATCGTTCCCTGGTTATCTTTCCTAGCAGATAAACTGGGACATTTAAATGCTGCTGGGCAAATTGCAAAAATAGTTATTTGTAGTGACCAGTTCAGAGAACACCTATATTCAACGGAAAGTGGCACATTATAACAGTGGCTGTGGCAATGACCTTTACGACAGCCAAAATGAATTGCAACCGCTATGTTAGTTAAACTTTTTTTTATGGTTACGTGTATAAAATTAGAAAGTCATATTTATTTCGTGGAGTATAGATTTATTTTATGCTGTATAGTACTAATGAATGTGAAAACACTCTACATACATTGTTTCACAAGAAGACAATCTTTTATTTGCCCTCAGAATGACAAAACATTAAATGCCAATTATTTTTTTTAGTATAGTGGTGGTTTCCACTGATAATTGTGCATTTAAAACTGATTTACATTAAACATGTCCTGCTCATTTGGTCGTTTTTGACTTACCAAAAAATGACAAAAACGTACTTTGTGCCAACATAAATCAGGCTTCTGATCCATAGTGTGGCTGCCCCATCAAGTTTTGGGTCTAATATAATAAAAGAGAGTTGGGATGCTGCTATCGTGTAATGCTTAGCACAATGGACTTGAAGTTACAACCCTTGCTTTATCCTGGCAGAATTAAATACATGGGAAGGAAATCAGCAGACATCACCAGTTTGATATTCCTGTACTGCAAGACATTGGACACATTTATTAAATGTTTTTGCCTCTACTCATCCAACACTATAAAATCAAAGAATAGTCATATTCTGTGATTCTGTCGATCTGTATGTCACAAGTGATGGGGTCAAGTGTGGGTGGCCCCCATTGTTTCCAAGAAAGCAGAGAAGAGTAAGTCAAATGACCCTCTAGAGGGCCTCTGAAGTAGAGGCTCTACCACCAGCAGTGGCATGAGCAAGCAATCACAAGGCTGCACCTTTACCTTTTAGAATAGGATACCTCAAGCATGTTCCTAGGTAATCCTTGTAATGCATCCCGAAATGAAGTGGAGCCCCTGTGTGTGGCCCTGGTGTTTAGTAATCACTGGCTAAGTCACAGAGCCAACGTTGCATGTTAAAGTCTTCGATGTTTAAATTACTCTGCCAATTAACATTCAGGAAGGCCTTTGAAAAAAAAAAATCCCATGCATCAAATAGCATCCCATCAGCGGCAGGTGTAACAAATTGCACAATTACATTATGGTTCTGTTGCTTTAAAGTCCTAGCCATGAAATGCAGTAATCCTTCAAGTTGTGAATTTTTAAAAAGCACATTATAATCTCTGGAATACACCAGGTTTGGATTGAAGATAGAATAATATGCAAATTACAAAAACACACCAAAGCTATGTGTAGCAAAAAGATATGGCTTACTTGAAAAATAATGATGCGCACAATTTAAAAAGTCCATGTATCATGCTGACACAGTATGAATTTAGCAATGCATCATTGGAAGTGTTAGACGGCAATGTAATTTAAAATGGATTATATATTTTACCTGCTATACTTTTCCTGTCGTACTGTAAACATTTTTAGGCGCACTAATTATATCAAAATTAATATTCTTAATTACGTAACACTTTGGCATAAAAAACGCAAATAAACACATGCACCGTTTGTATTAAATAATGTTTGCCATTTTCCAATGCGTATATCTATTAAATGTTTTACTAACATTGTTTATGCATATGCTGGCTTTACTTTTGCAGTAATTTATCTGCTGTTCCTCAATTCCTTTTACTTCTGCCAAATTTCGTTTGCAAATATTAGCACATACAGCTGACAATATGATTTTGAGGTAAATAAATAAAAAGTTGTCCACTGTTCCTAATGGTAGTAGGTTTGGAGGGTGTGTTTGGATTCTTTACATTCATTCACGTGCATCAATATCACCATCAGCACCTATGATTCATCCACTGCTGGATGAAGGCCTCCCCAAGCCGCCATATCCCTCGTGATCCTGTCTTGTAATAATTTCCCAACACCTGCACAATCAGGTAATTTCATGGCTGCCACTCCAGCCTTATTGTTGACCATCAGCCATCATTCCTGCTAGTGATGCATCCTGACCTGACTGACTTATTATTTTTAACAGTTTGAATTATATCTTTGGCTGTGTATATGTTTGCTAGTACGTTTCCTTCTCTGTTTGTCTTAACAATGTGAATTTATGAAAGCATCTCTACCATAATTATTTAAGCTTTTCTTTTTCCCCCCATGTTCTTGTTAATTACCTTCACGTTTATGAACTGAGCTACATGTAAAAGCAGGTAGTGTGTACTGCATTATATTCCGTCTAATCTGGAGATCAGTGAGTCAGTTTTTATCTAAGCTGGATGGAACCGTTTAGCTATGTAGCTCTTTTTAACAGTTGTCCAGCAAGGAGGGTTAAACAAGTTACAAAAGCCTAGGGCATCAGGGGCAATTCAATCAGGATATTTAACCTAGGAAACATGTATTTTGACTGTGGGAGGAAACTGGAGTACCTGGCTAAAAACCACTCGGACATGGGGATAACATGCAAACTCCACACAGAAAGGCACCCAAGCCGGAAATCGAAACTGGGACCTTCTTGCTGTGAGGCGGCAGCGCTACCCACTGTGCCACCGTGCCGCCCATAGGATGCGTTTACCCATCTTGCATTTCCATCGTGATTATTACTGTGAATTGTTCGTAGTTGTTTTGCTTCTCAAGTGTTAGTGAGGGTTTGCTTATCATCAAAGCCTCCACTACTGAAGTGAGACGTGAGCAGTAGCCGTCTCCGTTGACAGCCCAAAGCAGTCGTGAGCGTTTCAACTTCGTCTTACAGAGATCAGTCTCCTCACAGGAACATGTCTTGCGGAGTGTTAATCATTGCATTGACCCCAGAGAGACGAAGGGCTGGGTAAACCTCCAACAGAGTTATGATTGCATATCAGGCATTTTGCCACAGCACCAACTGGCCAGAATTACCCATCGTGCTTATTAATTAACTTACACGTACATTACATAAATGTATGCATTTTCGTAAGTCCTGCACAGTGGGGAATATCAACACGGAAATTGTTTTCGAAAAATTGGGCTGATACCAAGGCGTAACTTCAAAGCAGATTAATCGACAGCGAATTCACATTCGATGTTATAAGTGGCCAAAAAAAAATCCCAGTACGTATTCCCATTTTAACACATATATAGTCAACAATAATAATAACGCCTGGGAATCCCCCAGGAAGAGCTGAAATCTGTTGCTAACGAAAGGGATGTCTGGTCCACTCTCCTTGGACTGCAGCCACCGAGACCCTCACCAGGACAAGCGGTTTAGAAAATGGATGGATGGAATAATAATAATAACATTTATAGAGCGCCTTTCACCCGAGGGTCACAAAGCGCTGCAGAGGGCTGCAGAGAGAACGGCACGCCAACAACGACAGAGAAAGAAAAATCAGCAAAAAATGTTTTGTATGGTGGGGGTAAACGTTGAGTTAATGGCACCTATTCCAAGGCATCTCGTCAGTTTGGAAGAGTAGACCAAATTATCCTCTAGAGGCACTCTACAGCTTCCTCGAATCAAAGCGCCTTTGCCCAGTAAAAAAAATGCCTGGCTGCACCGTTTCTTTGACCTACATAGTTAAATGTAAACTTACACAATGCCAGATATTAAAAAAACAATTGTCTTAGTTAAATATTGCTGCGGCCGTTATACAAAGCAGTAAAGCCAACTTTCCACTCATGACTCAAATTCTCTTTAAATATTCATGTAGCTACATATTTAACATTTTATGGGTAATTTTCTACAGCCATTATTTGCATTTAGAATATTTTGATTGTGCTTTAAAGGTGAATGACTACGTGCAAATATTCAGTGTGCACTGTAATATGAATTATTACAGTATTATCATGAGCGATAATAGCGAGGTCAGGCATCTGCTTAAACAAAAGTGCGTGTAAAAGTAAACAATTCCTGCACTTGCAGCGCGAAGTGCTGAAAGGTGGTAAAATAGTGTTATTTACTTGTATTACAAGATAGTAAACACGTACATTCTTGTATAAAGCATCCTAAACATTAGGGATTACAGTTAATGAACAATAATGAAGATCGTACCTTAGAACAAAGTCCCTCACTGTGGAATTTCTCATCAGAAGCAGCGGAATGTTGATGTGTTGTCCATGCGTGATGGCTTTGGTTGGCAAATAAATACACAGATTTGAATCGAGCCTCACTTCAAGCCTTGCTCTAAGTGACGACGCAGAATACAGCTTAACAGTGGTTATCCAATTATGTTGACTATTTTTCCAATCACGCATTGTTGTTCTTGATCCTTCATCATAATTATTTTCACTCGCGCAGGTGTATTGCTTAATGGCCGGATGAAGGGTGTAATACAAATTAACAAGAGTATAGTCTAAAGGAAACATCTGAGACTTAACCAAGGGCCGTGTAATTAAATCTTCATCACCGGTATTGCTATTTGCTTGATCCTGTAGGTTAAACCAATTTGAAGGCAGCTCTATCTCAGCCAAGCACATTCCTAGTTCACCCTGGAGATGACACGATGCTCTCACCTCCTGAGTGCCATAAACTGCATAAAGTCTAACACAAGGCAGTTTGTCTTTCACGTCTTTGTCATTCCAGTCAATCCCAGTCACGTAAAACAAAACTTGGACATTGGGTGCGTCGGACATTTTGTCCTCTTCGGTCACGAAAGCCTTGACCCTCCACTTTGCATTCAGGATTTGGGAGAGCAGTGGTGTGCGCCCGCTGGTTCCAATGTTATCTTCATACAGACTTTGCCAGGATGAAAGCGGACCATGGCTGACACCAACTCCGCAATTGGCATTTGTTGTGCCAAAAAGTAAAAATGGTTGTGTCAAAGACTTTTGACTGAAATTGAACGTTGTATCGTCTCCCCTCAAGTCCTTGAGTAAGAATGCAGACTCCAGACCTATAAGTTTGTAGTTTAGCGGATATTCTGTAAATGAATGTTCATTGTTATTTCCAGAAGCAAATTTTTCCAAAGGACCTGAAATGATACAAGGCATTCATTTTAAAGTCGAACGTTATACATTGTTAAACATTTCCAATCAAAGCTTATTTCACTGCAATTAATTGTGCAGATATTACACTATCTGAAAAGGAAATTTCATCAACTAGCACACAAACTAAACTCTTCTCATCCCTGTCGATCCAAGGACTAAGAAGCAGTCTTCAAAATATGAAAATAACAAGACAGCAGATTTGTTATGTACTAAAAACGTGTTAAACGCCGCACTATATTTCAGGACTAGTATTGTTACTACTACTATTGTATTTCCTATCTTGTTAAACCTCCATTGTCTTTAAATATGCAACAATATGTAATAATTTCAAGGTAATTACATATGATAAGTGTTTTTAATTATGCCACGTTGTGGAAAATTTAAAGTCCATTATGTCATATTAGTTGGATATTCCGAATGCAGATAATGACAATGAGTGAGACATTGAGTATGTCACTGAATTAATAAAAAAACATTATTTGACGATTTAGAATTCCATGTGGATTGGCTCAAGGCACACTTTACTCCATGACTGTTATGATAATGCCAATGGACAGAAGAGAGATGTTATGAAAACAAACATTCCAGATTAAGTGTACATAAAGCACACTGTACCCACTTATTTATGCATGGAAATTACATTGAGCACACATTAATTCAACTATGTGAAGTAGTCACAATGATTTATCATAATCACTGTTAATAAATCAGTCTTAATGCATCTTTGAAGACGCGCCTCATCTTGTAAAAATCAGCGTCATCACTTTAATTAAAACCCTATTTCTTAAATTATCTCCTTTTGCAGAATCAATCACCTCTCTTAAATTATTCATTTCTAATAACAGTAATATTTAAACGTATGGAACATATGTATATCAGTATATAATGACAGTGCTCATGTTTGCACAGTGTTACATTGATAAGCACTTTGCAGGTTCAACTGAAAGAATAGCATCAATGACACATATGGATCCGTTTAAACTGAGAAAAAACAAGTGGCTTTATCACGTTTAACAGAAACTGGACCTTTCGCTAGGTGTTCAACGTATTTTTTCTGCAAATTGGATAGAGCATGCTCAACTTGCAGTGAAATGGAAGGCCGACTTAGGAAAGTTCCTCACCACAATTACATGCATCACTAGACCATTTGATTTGAACTCAATTTATTTGCAATTAGGCATCTGTTTGGACAAATACAACTGGGTACTCAATTTTAATAAGTGAAGTTGATGCTGCCATTCTTCTTCTTCTTTGCGATTCTTCGAAGCACGATGGCTAGCTTCTGGACATCGTCGTCTTTCAGCTTGGCTTCGAAGTGTTTGGTAGAATTCGCAGGCAATACCAAGTACTACCTGACAGGGATCGCGACGTGAACGCTTCTACCTTGACCCCCATGCTGCCATTGAAAAAGATATATTATTTCATAAAGCTATGTGCTATGCCAATTAAACACAGTTTGACAAAAACGACACAAAAAGATCATTATATCATTAACATCCTCATTGCTGTCATCTTAAATATTGTTTTGCATGAATATAATACAGACACTTGTCAAGGCTAAATAGAGGACGATTATCATCACGATTTTAAAAGGTAAAGGTGCAACCCTGACAGTACTTGCTCATGCCACTGCTGGTAGAATGCCCTGCTCTAGAGGGGGCTCAAGAAAGCTCCTCCAAGAGTGTATTTGGCGTACTCTACCATGCCAACTCTCAGCCACGGTATAGACAGACACATAACCGCCTAGTCTTACATACACATTAATGGATTCGACGGGTGGCGGCAGGGAAAGATTATTAACAATGTAAACCAAATAAAAAAGTGAAAGTGGCTTCTCACTTAAATGAGCGTGGGTTGGTGCTCACAGCTCAAGCCAGAAGTGTAAATTCCACATTTATTATTTTGGGAGCGAGTGTAACTGTGCACGACGTAGAACTAATTTTATTTGCATTACAGGTATCGATTAAGCATTGACTTGACTCCAAAATAAGAGTTGAATTTACAACTTTCCTCCTACTATCTACTCATTAGTTTACTGTGCTACCTGGACAGATTATAGATTACATAATTTAACAGCAAGTGTAAAATTCACACACATGCACTGTAATGTTAAAACACAAACATTCGTAGGCAGAAGTTGCTGTTACCGAGCACTCATTCAAGGGGTGTTGTGACAAGCACAATGCCTGGTCAGATTGCCAATATTCATGCACCATACCAGGTACACATTGACAGATGAATAGGCTCAGAGATAGTCCTAGTGGATTCAGATTTCAATTGCCAACGATGTACTTGGCCATAAATCGAACCTGGGTTAGTAAAAATGCCATTGATTGAAGGCACATGTGGACATACAAATCCACATAAAGAATATGCCTGAAAATGTCACGTAACATAAATGCATATACATGTCCTAAGTATTACACTTTTTATTTAACAATATCGCACTATGTACATCATTTCCTTACTTACACATACGTAATACAAAGTAAAAAAGAGAAGAGCAATGGTGTCGCAGTTGGTGCACTGCTCTGAACCCAGAAACCCGAGTATGATTCCCAGCCACAGCTAACATCAGTGGTGAGCAATATCTTAACCAGTTCAGGGTCCCCCACCCCCCGCCAAGGCCCTTCCCTAACCCACATTGGCCAGCGTGGTGAAGTATGATTTAAGAATAATAATAAACAATCTGCATAACCACCATGGTATGGGGGAGGCCTTCATCCAGCAGTTGAGTGAACGGGGCTGTACACTGCACACTAGTGGTTGGAATAAATGTTGATGATTACATCTCATGTTTTGACACATCTTACCTCACGTTGCATATCTTGCTACAGGATTGCATTTCATAAAGATCTTGTGCACGTGATAATCGGTGACTGCAAAGCTTTAAGGACACTGATGTGTAACGTCAATTTAAATAATTTTTACGATTTTTCTTCAATTTGGCAGTAACAAAATAATGTTTTGCTCACTTTTTACTGCTGTCAAAATAATTATATTTTAAATGTTCGCATAATTTACATTTCAATATGGAAAAAGCTAAATGGCCTTAGCGTGACATTACTCTTTCCAGACACATTAAAAGATCAGATCTCTTTGTTGCCTACTAACTAGGTGGACCCCTTGATATTTCACGGTGACTGTTAATTAAGCCACCGTGATAACCTGTTTTGCACCAGGAAATTACAGTATGTCAATTAAGTAAGCGACCATCAAAAAGTTTTCATGACTTGCAAGCATATCCCATCGTTGTCCTACATTAGTCATGTACCACAGGGCTTTACAATGTGTGTGACGTGTCTGCCAATAGTGCTTTCATGATAATTGATTAAAACCTCACTTTAAGCAAATTCAGCGCACACCGACAGTTTAATAATGCAAATTACATGCCATTATAATCCAATTTGAAAAGGTCTTATTAATACATCAGTTCCCTAAATATATTTAACCATTGAGCTCTTAAAACGTAAATATTAAACTAATAAAAACAAATGCGTTACCCAATTACATTCGCCGTGTGTTAAGTGACAAATAGTGTACGCTATAAGAAAATCGATACACACCTTCAAAACAAGACAGATGATTTATATTTAACATGATCGAATATGCCCTTTACTTTCTTTCCAGCAAACGTTTATGTTAAGCTAAAAATAGGTAAAAAGACCAAAAAAACGTTTACCATTTATTCACTTTTACCCTTTGCTATGGTCAGTCCTACTTGTGGATTGCTCATTAATTCTCATTATTGCATCGCGGTGAAAGAATATAAATGAGCCACATTATTTCTGTTTTTATTATTTAACGACTTTAATGCTAGAGGCAACCGCAAGCCTGATATTCTGGTTAATATTGGTCTAATCTTGAATATTGGCACACATTGCTTCCATGATGCAATTAGGTAAGCTCTGTGTACTTTTGTCATTGTAAAAATTTTGAGAATAATTTTTTCTACGTAAATACTTTTTTGTAAACAGCAAGCTATGGCAATTAACCAAAAACCATATCAACGTATGCAAAATGTTAAACGGACTCAAACTCACTTACCGTTGCAAAGGAGCAAGCAAAGCAGAAGGTGACTGCAACAGAAAACGGATGACCACATGCGTACACTTTTCATCTTTGCAGCTGCGCTAATCCCTTCCAGAAATTCAGACGGTAAATAAATAAATAAAATCACCCTTTTATTTTATGGCATCTAGTGACGACGCAGTTTGGATAGCCCCCGGAAAATCCACAAAACTACAGACTACAGCCAGGGGGAAAACAGCGAAAGCTCTTCTCGCGCTCTCTCGCAGAAAGGCAATGACCGTTCACTGGAGCGTGTCTTCAAAACTAGTCACACGGGACGCAATCAAACCGGCACGTCGAGATGCGCGGCGCGACATGGACCACTCGGGTTGTAATGCGTTCACAACTCCGCGAGCTATGCCGGTGTGTGCCGCTGGCTGGAACTCGGTGCTCTTGACAGACAGCCTAGAACACTACGCATGTCTGCCTGAATATGCACGACCTAAATGCTTGAGGAATAAAGGGGGAAACGTGCAGTGCATTTTTGTAGGCTGCTCTCTAGCGTTCGGTTAACAGTTTACTGTGCACCGGCATTCAGCGCTCGGAGACTGGTATGCTCGTCAGCCTGCAATGCTAGGACATGCACTCTGCAGTCAATGGTCACTCATCTGACAGCGGTACGGTAGGGGTTTTTTTTTAACACTTCCAAGTATTTTTTTATATACTCTTCATGAAAGGTGTCAACACTACCATTGTAGGCTATATGTGAAGTGACATAATACATTTAAGATGTTGCTGAATTTTAGTGTAACATGTGTATTGCATTTTTATATAATGGCACAGGGAAAATGAAATCTCCATACCATCCATCATCACAATGTGGAGAATATCTAATTACAAGTAAATAGCAAATATTGTCTTTAACTCTGGTGACAAGTAAGTGGGAGTGGTGGTACGGTGGTTAGCACACTGCCAGGTGAGCCAGCATGACCTGAATTTGATTCCAGCTCACGCCTAATATCTGTAATGAGTGCTATCTGCTGAACCTCGCAGACCAACATGGTGAAGTATGGTCAAATAACGCCCATGACTGATACACCACGGGGAAGCCTTGATCAATTTAACGATGGATGTAATATAACAATATGTTGAAGCAAGAGCAAATTGTATCTAATCACACTACTATTACTTCCTACAACGTATTCACAAAAAAGGAGCATCTTGCTTTCATTCCCAACGTACATAAAGTTTATTTTGTAATACTGCGAAATACGTTATCTAGTATATTGGAATACCAACACTCTGAGCTCGTAACTGCTACCAAACACAATTGTAGTTTGTAAATATGATGCGGTACACTAGTTGCTGGTATAAACTATACATATTGCACAATGAACGAAAATGTAAACAGTTAATTTTGTGAATAGGTGATGTAAGAATAGATGAGGTTTGCGTGTGTATGTCTAAAACCGCACACACAGGCCAATTGTTCTTGAGTTAATGTAAATAATTTCCATCAACGTCATTATAACAGTCATGGAACATGAATACGATGACCTATTACTCTGAAGCTGCTAATTAAAAACGTTCTTGCATCAATAGCAAAAACACAGATAGGTGTCCTGTACTGCACTAAATGCTCTGTCCCTGCCTGTGCTTTTTAAGCTCAAGTAATTTAGACGTGATGATAGTGACCAGCATAATTAAATGGTTTAATTATTGATAATTTGCGTTTCTTGTTTTATGTTTCATCTACCGTTGCCACACATCACTGAATAACAATTTAACACTAATAGAATTCACCACAAACAGGAGCTATTACACGGAAGAGGTTTAGGTTTTAGGGCTCTCATTGTCACAGTGAAATATGTTATCGCGCTGCATCAGCTTTGCACTGCAAACGCAGCATTTGACTTCTCTAGCTCTGGATGAGACACAAGGAGGGCAAAGTGATTAAAGCCAACTTATGATTTCCTGGTTTTAAATTGGTTGGCATTTAAATAATCCCTTTATACTGTTCTCTAAATTTATATTTCTGTTTGAAATTCGTATTTATTTGATAATCATGAAAGCAAACACACACTTTCTCCCACCATTTCCACTCGGTGATGTACAATAACAGTACATGTTAGAGAGTAACACACAACTCTTTTATCTCCAAATTCCCTTAACACAATGGATGATGGTTAGCTGTGTGTACAGGCTGCACATATTTTCACGTGGGGTCATGGAACCCGAATGCTGTACAATTAATGTTAGTCTTCAGACCTGATGTAAATGGCAAAAAAAACATGAACATTAACATTATGGTATGTCATTCAAGCTCGTGGTCACAAAGGATCTCTCCAAATAAAAAAAAATATGTTTAGTCCATCAGCCAATGAGCCTTTTGGACTAATGTTTTACAGGAAAAATGTATTATAGAAGGGAAACTGGACAATTTTGACTTTCTGAGTCTATACAGCAGTCGGGTCTCTTAAGCATACGATGTTGAGTTGCCTGACATTCTTATCAAGAGCCCTCCACCTATGCTATGGGTCCCCTTCAGCTAAAAATAGAAGAGGTTGAAACAGCACCAAAAAGATATTGCACCTTTGTGCTGGATCACCGTGACAAAAACATCAACAGACACAAGTGCATCTCTCCATGTAAAAATAAAATCATGATTAGTTTATCAATCACTGATCATTTCAGGCCAACGTTTTACAGCAGTATTTGTTTAATCAGGCAAACTCTGCATGCTGCGTCTGTTTATTTAGGATTTTCTAAGATGTCAGGAAGGTAAAAAACACTGCTATCTTTACCATGTTACTGCCATGCATGCAGTGGAATAGCACATGCCACTCGAAGAGCAACCTTGAGCCAATGCGATTTGCCGATATATTATCTACAGCATTTATTTTCTAGGCATGTACTGGGTATTAATCTTGCTAAATCCCAATTTTCTGCAAAAGCCCAAAGGATTACAAGAACGAATATGTTTTAACGTGTAATTTTCTTATGATAATTATTATAATAAACAAACATAATTAGACTGGTATGGCAAGTTCTAGAAGGCATGATAATAATCTGTATTTTATTATTTGTTATCATTTACGAATAGATGTTCTGGACATTGAATGGTTTTGGAGAGAAAATATTACAAGCATAAATCAAAATTCATACATAAAACATTGGTGCAGCTGTTTGGCTCAAAGGCAAACCCTGCGATATGAGCTCACAAGGCTCTAGCTTTAAAAGCATATACATTTCCGTGTCAATAAGTTTTGATAATGAGGTGTTGAAATATTACCGTGGGCATGTGATCAAGTACTTTCTTTTTTTTACATATGGAGACTCCGAATGGAATTTTGTTAATATTTGCTTTAAACCATAATGCTCCACGGTAACACATACTAACTGTGTACGGCATTGCATTTTGCATTGAGCAGGGTTCCATGCCCTATACGGAGTGTTCTTGCTAATGAACCTCAGAACTATGTCACCTGGATTCGACAAATAATGATCCGAAGACCCTCCGACGAAAGGATGTTGTCGTCAGGAAGGGCATTTGGCATAGAATCCTGCTCCAATACTCCTACCATTGGGGGGGCAACTGGACAACGCGGGTGAACCTGGATAGCGGCCGTTTAAACTAGCAACGACAATGAAGTAGAATTTGGGTCTGGAGATTAGATCCAGGGCAAAGACGGTTCAGAATGTGCCCGCTTAAACAAATGCTGCTTGATAATATTGAGCTGGAAAGCTAGTAAACTGATTGGACTAAACTAAATTTACTTATATTCGGAGACACAACATTGAGTTGTGTTTATTTATTGCTCTTTCCTGATGCAATATTTATTTAGAAGCACCTTGGTTATTATTATTATTATCCATGTCAACTACTTTGTGGAAGATTGGTTCAATGTAAAATCTGCCAGCTTTTTACTCTGACATTCAACTATGATAATGACACAATGTACAGGGTGGCCACAAAGTTGATTCTATCACTGTTGACTGATGTTAGCCACTGCCTGGTATCAAACTCAGGTGGAGGTGGTTCATAGTGCTGCACGATGACCACTGCACCACTATTGCCACCGCAGAAGTCTCAACTCTGTAAAAGGTCTTTACAGAGGCATAGAACCCGTGCAATCTTAGCTGCTCAATTAAAGAAATACAATGTAAGCAGTTCTTGCTGCTCTGTAGTGTATGTGTGTGTTGTCTCACCAACGTGGTTTTGTTATTTAAAGTGATAATGCATTATGCATGAAGTGCATTTTCCACACGGTATAACTGTGATTTTTTTTGCAACACTTTTAATGAAACTGCTGTGTAAACGTAGCACAATATCCTTCACCCAAACATATAGTCCAGCAGATCAATCATCATCATCGTCTATAATAAGTTATCCTTCAATAGGATGTTCGACGTATTTTTTACCTATCTCAGTACTGTATTACACCCTCATATGTGATTGTTTTTTTCCATGTACAGTAGTTTTTTCCAACATGCAAAAATCCTCATGAAGAAATTGGAAAAAGGTCCTAATATTGATAAATATAACGTAAAGGTGCATCCGTGGAATTGCTTAAACACGCCACTGCTGGCGGAAGACCCTCCACTAGAGGCAGCGCTTGAGAACCCCTTCCAAAGGTCATTGGCCGACTCTGCCACGCTGCCCAGACGTCTTGGAAGAGGTGGGCAGACCCACACTTTACCCTATAAAAAGCCACCTGCCGATCGAATCTGTTGTACCCTTTTATACTTCTGGACGGACAGAAGCAGGGTTGAGGGGGAAATTTCATAAAAGTGCCCCCCATTGCTTGAACTGCTACGCCACGAGCTCTCAATTGCAAATCCAGAGGGCTAACCACTACATTAGTGTAGCATTCCAATTATGACTCTATTCAATGCATATTACCTGTAGATATATTACTTTATATGTCTAAAATTCCCAAGCATCTGATCTATGCATAATTCTTTTAAAATGCAGGGAAGGATTTTTGCAGGTATTTGGTTTTATTCCTCCTTGAGGCTTGAATATGAATGTTATGTTCATGCACATTGGGGATTTAAATATTACATGTTATAGACCCTGGGCAAAAGTGTAATGTAAAGTGATGGAAAAGTGGCTTTTAATGTTTTATTTTTATCTGAAGGTACTCTGAGAAGTACAGCTACCATTGCGGACCAAGAAAAAAATTAGCATTGGGAAAAAATGAGCTCACTGATGTGGTAAAATTTCATGGTATGTGTTCTGCTTATGCAAAATCTTAACAAAGATTATAAACGACATAGGTGAAACCTTTAAACCAAACACCTTTTTCTGCTCATAGTTCGTCTGTGAAGGCTTAGACAATTGGCAGAGAATAGTAAATGTCTTTGATGGTATTCACCCCGTGAACTGCTGTGCTTGTGAATGCCTGCCAGGGTTTTTTGCGTTTCAATAAAAGCTGTGTTTATGTGTAGATAGTTAAAAGGCAACGTTTAACTAATGAAGACGTTCTGCCGTAAGTGGATGGTATCTTCTGTATAATTTGTTGGGTTGTAATGAGGTATTCTGAAACGTTCCACTGGAAACAGTTTTCCCCACAGTAATCTTTTGGTATTCAAGGTTAGACAGTATAAATTCTACCTTGCTGAATGGGCGATACAGACATCTGCTCCACAATCACACGACTAATCCAAAGTTCGGGATAAAGTGAAGATAATTTTCCTCAAGTATAATTACATCGTGACATAATCACCCCCCAATCGGGACAAAGGCAAAGATCCCCCGTATAGTCGGAATAATGATTGGGCAAGTTCTATTATGGAGAGCTCATGAAGGCCGACACGGCACACGAGGGTGTGGGTGGGCAACTCCACGCCTGGCAGCCTTTGTCTGCCTAGTGTTGATTTTACACATCATACTCATTTAAAGCTGAATCGACCTAAGGGATGTTTTATAGGTCGTGAGCAGGAATCGAACTCGGTGGCCAGGTTAGAAGTGCGGTACGTTAATAATAATAATAATAGCATTTATATAGCGCCTTTCACCCAAGGGTCACAAAGCGCTGCAACCAGTTTGACACACACACCGACATATGTCTGGGTGTGCATGCGTTTGCTTCGTGGCTAAAAATATCTTTAGTGTGGCTACTGCGTTGATAGTGGTGGACAAGCACCAACAACAAACATCTCAACCTGTTCATCAATAACAGGGTCTTAACAAGTACACGCATATAATAGGCATGGTTTCTGGCAATGGTGCTGAGTCACAAAGATGCAAGAAAGTTAGCCTAATAGCCACGCACAGAGAGAGATACCTAATCAGGACCCAACTACCTATCTGGGCTCTCTATGTGTCCTGAAGATGGGTCATTTTCCAGAACGCCTGTTATGTGCATATTCTTTTTAAGCCTGTTTTTTCGCCGATGTGTTGACTGTTTTGTGTTATTTGCACTTGCGCACTATTGCCCAAGCAGTACCAAATAATGTGTATGCTTTATATACAGAGTAGGAATGGTTTTGAAAAATGGGCACTGGTCATAAATTCTGCAATGTGTTAAGAAGAATACCAAATGCACTCTTCAGAGTGACTGCATTATAAAATCTTGAAAGCAAATTGTGAAGGGGCTTAAAGGAAGACAATATGCTGTGCTGCTCGCATGCATCACATTTAAATCTATGCGTGTGAATGTTCTCAAGGTCAAAGCCTACAGCTAACGCTGCTGATCCAGTCCCACTGTGCCATGACTACTTGCCCTCTGTAAGGTACCATAAATATTCCGAAGTCCTAACCTGCCCTCTAAGGTTTGCTTGTACAATAACAAACTGTTTGTCTTCAAGTGTGTCCCTTGGTCAGTGAGCAGTGGTAAACCACCGCGATGCGTTTCTCAAAAACCTATCGTTTGCCATCCATCACACGTGACTTGCACAACACAACCTCCTCTTCCCTGCTTACATCAACAATGCTTCCTTGTCAAACAACTCACGAGAACCGTGACATATTCCTAGGCTCACATTTACGTAGCCATATCCCAAGACCAAGCAATTCCATGCATCCTGCATTGTTAAAGGACATCTCTCTGACCCATGCATAAATACAAACATTGCTATAGTCCCAGACAACTGTTTAAAGACACCGAGGTTGGCTGGTAGACCCTTTAAAAGTACTCTTTAAACCCAGTAATAAAATGTCTCTTGGGCACCTTCTCACAATGTCCTGAATTATGCACATAATGGTGTTAAACCTCCCTGTGCATTATTTCTTCCAAATGTACGTCTGCCTTCTCTGGATGTTAATGTTGTGGTTAATGGTAAGAGTGAGTGACAGTTACGGTGGGGCACGTGCATTACGTACCTATACAGGAAGTGGTGACCCCAATGTTTAGGGGTTTGCTCCCAAATAACCTCACATTTCTTGTTCCTTGTGGAAGAGGGGTGACCATCAGATCTGAGAATCTGCTCTTTGCAACGGTACGCGCCAACTTTAGCGAGTTCACCTTCGGTAACCTGTATGTTTATTTACAGAGAAAGGGAATGGCTATGAAGGCCTGAGTTTAGAACCAGGGTAGATCAAAGGATAAGTAAATAAGTTAAGATTCTGGGGGAGGGGGGGTTACACCGAGACACCCGATTTAAGCTTCAACACAGAACACACAACTCACTGTTTGGCCATGAAGCAGGCTTTGAGCATACATTGCTCATAAAAAGTTTAGTCTTTGTCTGCTCTTGTAAAGCTCTGGGCAAGACTGCTCAAAATATAACTTGGCTGTAATGCCAACTCATGCTATTCTAGCTGAAAGCATGCTTCTATGCAGACTTCGGGCTGAGATGCCATTAGTTTATTAGTTTATTATTAGTTTACAAGGTCCATTTTCAAGTTGCCACTTATCCTGGTGAACGTCGTGGCGTATGTAAATGTTCAATCCCGGAAAAAAATACTTCTAACTATTGCATGCTCCTATGGTTTGGATGGCCTCAACTCGTTCCATTATTCTAATCGCGATGATGTTTGTGAACAAATCGTATACACGTACTAAGAGGTCAATGCGTTTAGAATGATTTAAGTCAATTTCATCACCCCATTGAATAAAAAAATAGTCGAGGCGTCATTTCAAAATTGCAGTTTTTCAAATCTGTGTAAACATTTAGGGAATAATTGTGTTAAATTGGTTTCAAGGGGGGCGGCACGGTGGCGTAGTGGGTAGCGCTTCCGCCTCACAGCAAGAAGGTCCCGGGTTCGAATCTCGGCTCGGGGTGCCTTTCTGTGTGGAGTTTGCATGTTCTCCCCGTGTCCGCGTGGGTTTTCGCCGGGCACTCCGGTTTCCTCCCACCGTCCAAAGACATGCTGCCAGGTTAATTGGCGTACTGACTAAATTTCCCCAGGCGCCCTGCGATGGACTGGCGTCCCATCCTTGGTGTTCCCCTGCCTTGCGCCCTGTGTCTGCCGGGATAGGCTCCGGCTCACCGCGACCCTGTATAGGATTAAGCGGTTTCTGAAAATGAATGAATGAATGAATGGTTTCAAGGATTGGTCAGACAGTTTTAATCTGTAACTTCCTCCGCACCACAAAAACATTTTGATTCCTGGGACGTTTGACATTTTCATGAAACAGAAGTGCATACAATTCCTCCACTAATTTCAGGATTTAGTGTGTACAGTTTTTTTTATAGTTCATTGTTATGAACATAATTGTATTATTGTTGTTATTAGCTGAACATGTCCAATAATGTGTGCTGAGTATCACCACATTTGGAGGGGAATTACAGCCTCCATAAATGGTTACATATTTTTCGTAGAATCTCCAAAATGATGGTGACAGAATAGTGCCTAGATGATTTGAGAGAAAATTAAAGACATGTACATTTCATCTTTTGAAATTATTTTTTTAATGTTCCCAATTGCCACCAGAACATGTCTTTGGAACTCTTTGAAATAATTTTTAGTGTTCTCATCTGTAGTTTGTTACAGCCTGATATATTGTGCCGTTCCACGTCATACTGAATCACACAAATTTTAGACATTCTGGAACATTCATTTTTGGCCATTCCATGTTCTGTTCAGCTATCCTTGTTATATATGTATTGCATGTACAGTACAGAACATAAACCTAACGACCAAGTCAGGACATAAATAGTTTATGCAGTTAGTAATGCAATGGCAAACGTTTTGCATTTTTAAACAAAGTTGCTGAGCACAGGCCCAAAACGACAAAATGTCAATTGGCTAGGAACAAACAACACTATCGACATTGTAATAATTATTTTGAAACAGATAAACAGACATCAAGTTGTTCAACAGGCTATCAATACCCACTGTCTGTAAGTCCTTTCGCCAGCCAGTGCTCCAGACTCAAGGCCAGACTGCCTGTCTCGAAACAATATAGACCCAGTATTCTCCACAGCATCTTGAGACGTGGTCGTGTTTAGATGCTATGTAAATACAAACTGCTGTTGCGATAACATTTCTCTATTACACAACTAGTGGCTGCAAGTGGGAAGATAGAGAGGATGGGTTAAGTGTCGAGCAAAGGAGACTGCATGCCGACCCTTGTACTGCCTGCTATGGGAATTGAAGTGCTCAACATAAATTACCCAGACATGGAAACTCCAATTAAGCATTACTAATTATTTCACACCATGACTGGGAAATTAATAGTGGTTTGCTATATTTTCATAAAGAAGTGACAAGTTACATAACAAACTAGGCCATGTGCTTTCCCTCATGAGCACTTATCCTGATATATTGCTTAAAAAAACCCACTATATTAGCACCAGGTGCTTTTATAGGAGTGTTAATGTCAATCTTTAATTTAAATTTCTTAAAATTTAAAGCAAAAAGCATGCGCGGCACAACGTTAATTTACATGCCATTGAAACCATGCATTATCTTATTTAATAGTGGTGGTAGTGTCGTACAGTGAGCCAAGGGATTATTTTGAAACGACATTCTACGATTGTTAGAGTGTAATATATACTGCTTTGCAGTTTCAATAGTTAATAATATTATCCCTGTGGCGTCCCAAAAATAAATAACATTACAACAGCATTAATTAATTACTTGCATTTGTTTATGGTTTAATGCAATAAATCTCCATATTCTCTATTTTGCTAATGTTGCCATACAAGTAACTAACGCTCTTAGGAACCATGACGCGCATTTATGACATGAGACATTAACCGTCTCCAAGCGATACAATAGCATTACGCATGTAGCTTTAGGGGATTTTGCTCTCGCATTGCTTCTTTCAACAAAATGTATTTGAAAAAACACAAATTATTTTCAACTCGAAGAGCTCACACACCACGTTTTAAATTGAAAAACAATTCTCTGTATCCATCATCCTCTCACCTGGACAGGCCAGTTGAGCTGTCGTTCCCATGTTACCTGTTAACCTCTGAAGATGTACGGCCAAGTGAAATTCCAGATATCACACCTATTCCTAAATATGATTTTTTAAGCCTGTGATAGTGTGGCTTTGCCATGCGGGGGTGTCTGCTCAACCGTCACATGTGAGACAGGACGTGGAGGAACATATTTCCATATTAAGAATGAAGGCAACAACACCGTAGCAACTGCAGAGATGAAGTGATGAAATCGGCTTGTGTGTGGATATTTACGCGGATTGTTACCTTGTAGGACCATGAGAAATGGTGATGGCTTGGGGAGGTCTTCATCCAGCAGTGAATTGATCATGGCCTATGATGATGGTGAATCTAAACACCTTCACAGAGAACAGGTGTGCGTTAAACATTTAAACAAAACAAATACTGTACATATTAATACAATATTTTTGTGATTCTTCGTTGGCTGTGGTGCACAAGCACAAATAAGTATGTCGTAAATTACCCCTCTTCATAGCACATGCATGTGTTATAATTCGTTGCTACCGCTTGACTCTGTCGTTGTTGACATGTCGTTCTCTCTGCAGCTTTGTGCAGCGCTTTGTGACCCTCGGGTGAAAGGCGCTATATAAATGCTATTATTATTATTGACAAACGTGTTGAGATCTTTGTGCAGCATACTGCCCAGCTGCGGGAGCAAGCTCACCTCAGCTGTCTGTGTGCATCTCTGCAGGAACAGTGATATAGACAACTGAAATTACTTTTCAAAGCTGTTCTTTTGGGATAGCCGTCTCGAGCACTCCCCCTCTCTCATTCCCGACATTTCTGAGAACGTTCTGAGAACGTTCTGAGAATGTCACGACGGAGAGAAAGGCTGCACTCGACACGGCTATCCCAAAATAACGGCTTTGAAAAACAATTATCATCCATCGAGCTGTGAAAACCTACACGAGTACATAAACAACTGAAACCAAATTCTGGTCTGCACCATTTGCACAGCCCACTGCGCTTTCAGGAATGGTATTTCGGAAGTTTGAGGTAGACCAGCGTCGTCAGGGTTCACACACTACATTATGAACCCAGCATAACTGAGATAAATTCCTGGCCACAGATAAAATCAGTGGTGACTCATTCATGAACTGTTTCTGGGCCCATTCTTTACCAACACACACTGGCAGTGTGGTGAAGTATAGAGAAACAGCCCGCACGACTGCCATTGAGCGGGCGGGCTTTACCCCAGCAGTGCATTGAGAAAGGGCTGTAAATGATATGTTCCGTTGGACTTCAACACTGTCCCACTTTTTTTTCTATTTTGTTTAGCAAAATATTGAAAACCCAGTGGATTCGCAGGTTAAAAAAAAAAAGATGCTTAACCATACCATTCCAAATTGTGACTGCAGTCAGACAAGCAATACGTATATTAATTGAGAATGAGTGATTTGTCAGAAATAAAGAACCACAAGAACATTGCAAAAGCATTCCATACATTTTTCAGAAATGGCCCAATTTGTGTTCCTTGAACAGTAATAAAAAAACGTGTTAAGATATAATTATGGTTAAGTCTGGAAAGAGAGTGACTTCTTTAACACTGAGATAAAACCATGACTGCACTCTGAAATTTTATGAATACTAAATCCTGAATTGCTTTAGTGATGCTTGTAATTAAATATTAATGCTGCACTGAAAAAAACCACTACTTAAGAAAATGTAATGAGAAAATACAAATATTTATTTTTCGTTAAATATTTTTAGGCAACACAACATGAATTTTAAATACTGTATGGTCCTAATATATAACAAATACATGACACACAAAAAGCAATATTAGTGGTTAATTTTGAGCAGCATACAAATTGACTGCCATTTGTTAATATGTAATTAAATAGCATAAAGAGAGAGAAATAAATAAATGCCATCATATCCCATTATTGTTTTTTTCATCTTCATTTTACCAGACTTTTCTAAATGTAAAGTAATATTTCAGCAGGTATATAAAAATAATTCATATTTCTGGCTTGGTATTTGTTTTTGGCTAAACAAACGATAACAAGTAGTTAAAATAGAAGAGTTCACTTACCCTGTCTCAACACTGATGAAACGGTGGAAATGTAATGGCTTTAATTTTCGTTGCTTATTTTAAAAAATACGTTACCAAACAAATCGTGTATCAAACATGAGGTAAGATATTAAAACATTTGTTTGAACTTTCCATCAAAACATTACCCCTACTGTTAGCTGTGGTAAGGGGCAAGTGTTGTATTAAAGTTGAATATACAGTTGACTATATCAATAACACTACTTGTCCTCTACCCAGCACAAATAAGCCTCTCAACAGAATCTGGGGTAACAAATCAGCACTATAAATATTTTATATTATGCACAACATGTAAGCTCCAAAAGCATGCAGCAATGCACATAAAATGCAAATTAATAGCCGAAAAGCCAGCCAAACGTATTTCACAATCTAATCGCAATTACCTCAACTATTCAACATTTAAAGCAGATTAATTAAAACTTGGAAACAAATCAATGAGTACTATCATTCATGAGTGCTCAATTTCATTAATATATTTTTAACACTGAAGCTGTTGAAAGCTTTCAAAACTCCAAACATCCACTCATAGCTCAGCTATAAGACCCAGTGTGATGAAGTTCACTTTCCAGGCCTGGCCTTACGTTTGTGGTGAGGGACAAGTGGACCATTACTGGCCACTCCTATACCAACTCGCACTGACTAGCACGATTAAATGTTATCAAACAAACTCCGGTGAGGACATGGCATTGGGAGGGCTTCACCCAACAGTGAATTGGCAAAGGTACCATTCTTTTACATTAATATTATTTTATGGGGCAATATCTTTGAAACTGAGATGAATCCATTTTTTACAAGGATCAAAGCATAAATGTATCCCTGCTCATAGCCATTGGACATTTTACATCAGAGACGGAAATTCCACGTTCCCATGGTGCGTGCCGGTTTATCAAAAATACATTTATTGTTGACTTCCGATAAAGTGTTACAGATTTTATTGACATCAATGAAATGAACCGAGTGAAAGTAATACATGGCTGCATGCTCAAAACCATAAAGTCACACAACTAACAGTTTGTCATATTAATATCTCTGCCTGATATGTGTACACACTCACAAGCTGCCATCTGCACAGGGCCCCTTCCTTATTTCTCCACACTCACACACCCACGTTTTTCCCTTCCCCCTTTCTGTAGTTCACAATGCACACAATGCTGGATATTGCGCAGAACATATTCGACTTCACCCACACTCGGAACTCAGGACGCCTGAAGATGCCTCCAACGTGGGAGGCGAAATGTCGCGAAGGAGAAAGATGGAGCGCTCGATACGGCTATCCTGAAAGAACTTCATTGAAAGGCAACCATCATGCATTGAGCCGTGAAAACCTACATCAGTACACAACGCACATTTTCAATTCAGGCCAGCTCTGCTGGTCACCGTATATCTCTTCTCAACATTTCCCCCTTATTCTAAATACAAATCAGCATGTTCCCTGATTAATCCTCATCCTACTGCTAATTATTTTCTTAAACACTTTTCTCTGGCTCCAGCAAACATTTGTCTTCTCTTCTGTTCCCCGAACTCTGTTAATCCTCCTGCTGCCTCTCCTGCATTCCTGCCACCCACTGTGTTCACATTGTCCTCTTCCCCTGAAAAAATAAATCCTTCCTAAATCCCTTCTCTGAAATGTTCTGAAGGCAAGTACACTTCGAGGCTTGTATGAACCGTGATCCATTTGAATTGGGGCAGCCTTCCATAGTTCACGTACATGTTCAGACCTTTTGTCAAACCCCTGCTGGATTGGCTCATATCATAAGGTGGAGCACAGGGCCAGCATGAGACAGCAGCTGTCCAGCGTGGATGTTCTATGGGACGGGTGTATTCCCGTTATTCAATGTGTCTATGCGGATGCAGGATGTACAACTCGTTAGCTGTCAGCGGTGTTCCCTGGGTGGATGCGCGCAGGTCAGATCGCTAGCCTCCACCACTTACCAACTTGCACTGACCAAAATTATGAAGTACTAAAATGGTGAAGTATGGTCAAACATCCCCCCCCAATGACTGATACAGCGCTGTCCTCATCAAAGACATGACCGGAACTGTCGTAGAGTTCATCAACTTATCATGATTCGTATTTAAAGTATTTATTTAAATCAGCCCCGTCTTAAAATTGGCAAGTAAACATCAACACATACATTTTTTTAAACTGCCTTTAAAGAAAAATATATAATAGGCAACGTTTATTCGGCATAGCAAATAAAGATGGAGCATTGCCCAAACTCTTTCCTATTACAATGTATATTAACCAGTTATTAGGCAGTGTTATTGACGACTATGTTGGATTTTTTGCTATTTCTGCTTGTGCAGCACTGCTAATGCAGAATCACAAAATAATTCGTTAATCTACGTGTTCCTTTCTCGACCCAAATGCAGTGACTTGGACATACTTTTTACTTTTAATATAATGTTAAATTACTGAACGATTTTTATAATTCCACATTCATCTTATGGATTCCCCCCCCCCAAATATTACTAGATCACCATAAATGCAGACGACCTTATCAGATCTCGCATGCTAAGCCGGATTTAAGCTTGGTCAATTCTTGGAAAGGAAACTACCTGGGAATACCAGGCAGTTTATGCTTGGTTTGCAAGGTGGCCAGAAGATGGCAGCACAGCAATGTATTGACTTTAGTTTGCAGAGCTATACATGTTTCTCCATCAACTGGGTTGCAGTTTTCTCTGGGCACTCCAGGCTTCTTCCTGATTTCTCATCCATCGAAGCCAAGCTGAAAGACGACCATGTCCAGAGGCTGGCCATCGTGCTTCGAAGAATCGCAAAGAAGAAGATCCATTGAATTAACCCAACACTGATACGCAGGGCCCTCCTGTCCTATGTCCTAGAATTGATCGCTTTAGCTTGACTCTCAGTTAATGTCTTGATGTTATTGACATGCCGCTCTCTCCACAGCCCTGTGCAGCGCTTTGTGACCTTCGGGTGAACGGCGCTCTATAAATGCTATTATTATTAAATATAGGGAACTATATGAGTAGAAAAAAAACAAGTGATAACATTTTACGTAGGCTAATAGTATTTATATAAAATCGGAACATTGCAACTGCTGTATAATAACATGCAATCAACAGTGATTACACAATAATGTTGGTTATAAACATTCGCTAAAGCAAATTGGTTCAATATTTAATGCATTAAATGTATTTTAATTTAAAACGCTTCTGTTAACCCCATGTTGTATTAGCCGGAGAGGTCGTTTGACCATGTTTTATCATGCTGGTCAGTGCGGAGTTGGAGAAGGGGCCCCAAGGACTGGTTCGGATATCGTTCACCAACAATGCTAGCTAGCTGTGGCCTGGTATTGAGCTCAGGGCATTGGGTTTATAACGCCTGCCCACTAACCACTGCCCCACCACTGCACAATTGTTATTTATTGGATTGATTCTGCATCCTGTTCCGTCTCTTCAGTTATATTTCTTGGACCACCTTTAAAGCCACAGATTAGCTTCCATTGGCAGAACACTTCAGGGTATTTGAAACTCATTATTTGTGTACACTGTTGTCTGATCAATATCAACATAGAATTTGATGATACCTCAAATATTCTAAACATAATTACAATAATCATGGCTATTATGCCATTGATACCCGCACGCTGACCTTTAATCGCAAGGTTACATCTCGAACTGTAGTTACAAGTTTTGTGTGTAAGCAAGGTGCAAGTATCGATCTAGGCTTTGTGACCAAATTACACGCTGTGGTTATACCCCTGCTTAAGGAAACTCTATAAATATCAGCAGAAAGTGGATCAACGTGTCCCCTTGTCCGTGATGAGCTGTCGTGTATGTACGCCTCGAGTGAAGAAAGCCTGAATTCTCCTTGAA
Source organism: Geotria australis (assembly GCA_036362915.1). Lineage (NCBI taxonomy): Eukaryota > Metazoa > Chordata > Hyperoartia > Petromyzontiformes > Geotriidae > Geotria > Geotria australis. Next base: position 2,758,390 of record JAZEWU010000010.1, read on the forward strand.
GACAATCAAAGCCCAATCCATTATGTCCTGCCACCGTGTGTCACTCTTGAGAGCAGATGCCTTGACCTTGTACGCATTGCTGTTTTGTCAATGATTTGTTTTTACCTTTCATGGCAATAGCATCGGATGGCATTGGTTTCAGAACAATTGGTACAAAGAAAGGTAGTAATAGTAATTATAATGTTGGCACAAATGTGTTAAGTGAACAATGTACCAATAGACTGGAAAGATCTAAATGCAAATATGAGTGCTGCACTGATATTAACAAATCTCGCAAGGGAGATTAATTAAGATAAGAATTTAAGGTCTGTGTATGTTTAAATCAAATCGTGCACCAATTTTCTGAGCGAAATCTGTTTACGTTTGTAATTATTATTCTCATAATTCAATTCCCAAATGTATTATCGATATGGAAACTCTAATAATGATAATTATTGCACAATTTAAATAAAACAACTGTCAAAACCACTGTCTCCACATATGATTCAAATTATATTTTAGTTCTTTAGTCTACTGGCTTTCCACACCAATATTGTCCGGAAGCATTTGTCTGAGCAAGGAAACTCTCGACCAATTCTGCGCTTCATCAGCAGCAGTCAGGCTTGTAATACACATGTTTCTGTTTTACCAGATGCTATAGGCACGAGCACTCCAATCTAAACTATTTGGTTTGCTCATTGCAAAAAATTACTATATTGCCAACAAATACATAACGTGTCAGCAACATTATGGGTAAACGCATGTATATTTCCATGTAAGATTTCCAAGTCTCTACGCGTTCGATTACGATGGCTTCCCTCGCGTAAAATACTCTTGTCTTAACAAGAGTTCGTCTTTCGAGGAAAAATATTGAGTCTCGGCGCGTCTCTCTCGCCAATCGATCGAGTGCGAACAACTCACTGTGAGGAAACCGTGTTATTTGCTGCAACGCATTTTTTACCTCAGAATTAGCGATTGAGGCCTGGTCGAAAGAGTCGGTCTTCGCTCGGAGCCTCAGTCTCGCCTGAAAGCTCTGCCCGGCCTCCCCCCCCCACCACATGGACCCATCTCGCAACAACGAACCCCTGCAGTTTAGCCACGCCAAGGGACCGATGGTGACCGAGAACCCCCCTGGAACCGCGGAGGAGACCCCAAGTCCGGCGTCTGTCGAGCGGCCTCGCAAACGACGGATGTCGCCCGCCAAACTCCCCCCGCTTTTGCCGCAGCCACCGGCCAAGCATTGCCCCCCACTGGGGGGGCAGCGGAGCGGCCGGGAAAGCAACGAGCGGTGGTGGAGTTTGGCCGAAGCAAGGCTTGCTAGGCCCGGGGCACGCGGTCACGGAACTTCACCACAAGTACGTCGAGCGGAGCGATGGCGGCAGCTGGTGTTGTTGTCGTCTCCGCGCGGGCGCGCGAGTCCGGGGAGTGGGTGGTAGCGTCTGTTGCGGTCAGTTGTCTCTGTGTCCGTATGTGACGGCCATCTTAGGGGACGCTGACAGATTTTTGCGGCTCTTAAGATTGCCAGTTTCACGACCTTTCCGGTGTATGCGAAACAGCTTTAATCATTTATTTTTTGTCGCTTTGGTTTTTATTCGTTGTTTTTTCTTTCGTTGTTGACCTGCCGTTCTCTCCGCGGAACCTTGTGCAGCGCTTTGTGACCCTCGGGTGAAAGGCGCTCTATAAATGCTATCATTATTATTATATTCGTAAACAGAACTCTGTCACTGTGTTCTGCGTCTTCATATGTGAATAATAATACGTTTTAGTTCATCGGCCAAGTGGGGGTCAAGGTAGAAGCGTTCACGTCGCGATCCCTGTCAGGTAGTACTTGGTATTGCCTGCGAATTCTACCAAACACTTCGAGGCCCAGGAGCTGAAAGACAACGATGTCCAGAGGCTGACCATCGTGCTTCGAAGAATCGCAAAGAAGAAGAAGATCGGCCAAGTAAGTGAGTGCGTCATCGTTACAAGTGGGGTCAAACAAAGGCACATTCTTTCTCCTTCTTCTTTGCGATTCTTCGAAGCGCGATGTTAAATTACAGTTTCCCATTTTCTTACACAGCCCCTTGCATTTTCATTGAACTCCGCAAGGTCTTTTGAGCTGCAGAGGTTGGGTAGTAGAGCACAGACAAGGCAGTGTTCCATAGTATGGTCTGCTTCTCCACATTCACAGGTGGTTGGGCCGGTCTTGTAGCCCCATCTGACCAAAGCATCTTTTGATCGTCCCGTTCTAGTTCTCAGGCGGTTGAGTGTCTTCCACTGAATCCATGGTGCATCTGAGCCAGGAGGGAAGTCTTCAGCAGGTGGGATTCCCATGCCAGTTGCAGGAGGGTCACTCCTGGATTGCTTGGATTGCATGGGGAAGCGATCATTAGCAATCCAGGCTCAAGCAAGTGTAACGATTTGTGGAAAGCGTGAAAACAATATCATATTTTCCAATAACACTATGCTGGTTGCATAATCTGAAGAGAAATTGGATAGCTTGTTGAATATTCTCGTGTAATATAGTAAGAACAGCAGCTTGACCCATAACATAAAGGAACCAAAAACACTTTAGAAATAAGCAGGCCAAATCTTCCCGAGATATGTGTGATAAAAATTCGTGGACAAAATGTGGAGCAGGTGACTACGTTCATATATCCTAGAAGCTAAGTGTCCAGCGACTTAAGATGCGAGGGAGACACGGCGACCAGTATGGTGATTGAAAAAGTCAACCCTTGGAAATGATGCATCCACTGACAAATGGGGAGATAATGATGGGGACCATGGTGTCTGAGTGAGGATGGTGAAACGTGGTTATACATTGCCGTATGACTGACAACTTGCAGACAAATGGAATCGAATTTTGTTCGTATACAATCGTGGGTATTAAGCACAATTAGATAACTAACTTGGGTTCAGGGAATGACAAAACCAGTGAGTCTTCTGCAGATTGATGCAAAGTCATCAACTTAAAAATGCTACAATGACATGATTGTCAAAATTGCTGAGACTCGATGAGACGGGAAGGACTGGAAAACCTAAACCATCAGTGTGAAGATGGAGGGCAAATATTACAAGGGCAGATGAGGAATAGATAATATATAGATCTTTAATATTAAAGCAGAAAAAATACCCAGTGAGCTTGCAAGGTATTTACGGGACTCCTGCGACACAATAAATTATTGTCAGCGAATTGCTGACAATAATTTAAAATATATACAAGATTCATATATAAGCACATTTAAATCAACCAACAACAAAAAACATTTACACATAGCATTGCACACATTTTTCAAATAAAATAGTACGAAATACACAGCACTGCACACATGTTTCAAGTAACCAGGTAAGATTAAGGTTGTGCATTGCGATAGTGAAACAAAATAAAGAATATCAAAGGTAGCACATTCAACATTGAGAGGGAAAATTGCAGAATTTGGAACATTTCTAACACAAATCAAGATTAGCAATCACGACTAGGCAGAAATTTCAATTCTATCTGGGATCTAAGTTTAGTAATGGACGATAGTGACTAGCTTCAAGCTCATGGCTATATAGTTCCAGAAACGTGGCGCAGATGCCACAAAAGCTTTTTCCCCATATCTTGTAGTGAACCTAGGAATATTGAACAGAAAATACTTTGAGCTTTTAAGGCTTACTTTGTTAATCTGTATGGTTAACAAATCCCTCAAATATTTTGCTGACTTGTTTAGTAAGACCTTTTTTTTCATTCATTTTCAGAAACCGCTTAATCCTATACAGGGTCGCGGTGAGCAGGAGCCTATCCCGGCAGACACAGGGCGCAAGGCAGGGGAA
>JAZEWU010000010.1:2767584-2789076 GCA_036362915.1 Geotria australis
GATTCCCATATGCTATGGGCAGTAGTAACCAACTGAGATCAAAGCCAATGTGAAATTTGATGTGAATATTATTCACTGATAAAGACTTATGCAGTATTGTTATAGAAAGCGATCACAGCCAGCTGTGGCATAAATATTCGGGACTTCGTGTACTTTGGTAGCGCTCTGCTAGGTCTATATCCCAAGAGGTGCTATCTAAATATTGTTTTTGGTGGTAATTGTTTTCAGAATATTTTATATAATAACACGCCAAATGTTTATAGTGATAAAATAAACACAAATTGGAAACGGTTATTAAGAAATACTTAGTCATGTAGTGCTTTGTAACGTTTTTTTCTCTCGCAGTTTTTAACTTACATTTAAATAGACATCTTGTAGAACGAAAATGGATTTCTCATTTCGCCTAAGCGAATTAATTTGAAACTACAAGGGACAATAATTCCATCAAGCTCATTTGCATTGCAAGCCGACTAACTCATAGGATACTGCCAATTCCACATACACCCTGTTGCAGATCAATCAATTATTTATAAAACTATTTTACAAACAGCAATGTTTAAAACAATCCAACAAGAAGAGGGAATATTTGAATAGGTGATGCTATACTCTTAAGTACGACTGACAACACAGGAAATGTGCCATACACGGGAGGTTTAAATGTTTAAAAACAAGTGGTTTTTTAAGTGTCCCCCAATTTCTAGCGCAATTGCACTATGGGTGTCACGAGACAAAGTATCATGGGAGTCCATAACCATGTGGTCGTCTCGCAGATCATAGAAACTATTAGCAAAAGTTACGTGATGAGAGCCCTTCAATGACCCCTGGTCCGTCAAAACGTTCCCATCCGCTCTGCAAATAGGTGTAATTTTCGTCCTATGAACGATATTTTAATTCTCAGAGGTGGAATTTAGCCACATCAAGTGCACAACTGGATATTAAAGTGATGTTTTATTGTCATTGGTGACCGGAATGAGCCCATCAACTCGCCCACTACGTTTGAGAACCCGTTAAAAAAAAAAAGCAATTTATAACTCGCACATATTTATTCAATATTGAAATTATTAAATCGAAGAGAGAATGAACCAGAGGCACTATGAAACCGCAGAGGCAGGGGAGTCGGGAAGACACCTACGCGGTTAGCCGGCGCCAATATTTTCCAGACATGCGCCCCATATGAGTGTCTTTTAATTGTGGGAGGAGAATACACAAACTCCACACAGAAAGGCGCCCGGAGCAGGACTCAAATCGCCTCGGGCATGACATTCTTTCTGGTCGGCGCAGATGTTACCACTGGACAGACACCCTGCCACCTTCTGCGCCACCCTGCCGCCAGAGGAAACTGCCTGTATTTGAATTCAGAATCCCAATGATCACTTGAAATTAAAATGATATAAGCTTTTGGCAATTCATTAAAATGTGAACAATTTATTTTATAAAATTGTTACAGTTTTAAGGCACTAATGCGAATCAACGTACTCAATTGTTCCCAAAATATTATTTCAACTAGTAAAATGTTATTTAAACTACCTGCCCTAAAGGCAATCTCGTTCGAAGCGTCTAACACGTTGAGGGTGGAAAATTGCTTAAGAGGGTTTATGGTAGTGCAAAAGTGGGAATTTAAAGCTAAGATCGTGTAATCAATAAGTGGGAAGTGAAGCTAAAGTAAGACGTAACAGCATTTATGTTGTGCAGATAATATTTGTGCTTATGAAGGAAGAAGGCTTGGAACCCCGGTACCTACCCTCAGTGTGGATATACATACACATACTAACGCTTTCTCCATTATATCGAGATTTGATTTTGATTGGCATCAAATCAACACCCCCCCCCCCGCCTCCTGTGACCGTGTACATGATTAAGCAGGTATTAGTAATGAGGATGAGGAAAATCAACTTCAAAACACACAGGGACTAAACATAATTGTAGGGCCAAAGTCCTGGAAATGATGGTTACAATTCAAAACTATTTATACTCTTTAAAGCTGTATAGATGCTCTGGAACTGCTCATGGGCAGCACAACCTCACATCACATATGGGTGCCAACCTGGAAGAAGATAACAGCATAGGTCCACAAGCCTCGCTCACCCACGATCACATGGAATTCCTTTATGAGTTGTACAGACTGTTTTGCCACATGGCTTGGTCAGAGTAATATGATTCCGTTTGTGCAGTCATCGCTGACTGGGCTGAGAGTGTCAACTCATTACTCTTGAGAAGTGGTTTTTATATTTTGCGGCCGACTGATTTGGAACCCTTTGGTCTTTGCCTTGGTAGTGGTGCTGCTGGTAGAGTTGTAGGGCTCTTGATGAAGAAGGTAGTTGTTCCGCTGATTGTAGTGGGGCTTTTGGTGGTGTTGGTTTGCTGATGGTAAGAACTGTGTTGATGCCGGGATGAATATTTGTAGGGGTTGGAGGACACATTGAGACATGGCTAGCACCCCCCCGGTACCCCTCGTGCAATAGTTAGCTGAGCAGGTTTCCTCACTTGAACTTGGGATACCAGTTGGTGAAATGTAGCTCTGACATAGCAATTAATAATTTTACATTATGACCCTCCTTAGAGAGCAACACTCACCCCCGGGTCTAGAACCTATGATATTAGTGGTGCTGAAATAATACTATGACAGGGCCATTATAAAGGACCTATGGTGAGGGAACATACAGACCGAGGGCTTAAAGCAATGATCGCAGATGTTCTGACACACTGTCCAACACGGCACTGATAAGCTCCATAAGCCACCCATTCATCCCGACGTGCGTGCGCATCTTTGCACAGTTTTATTTATTTATTAAATAATAAAGACTTTGGCTTGCATCAGCATACGGATATTGTGCAATACATTGTGCTATACCACAGGAAAATTGCACAATGCATGGGAAGATTGTAGCTTGCAAATATGGGTGGCATTTTCTTGTTTGAGCCACCGCGCACTCCAACATTCACCACTGCTCGACTCTCACCATCCCCTGCGGTATGGCTCTGTCGTTTGCGTCTGCCCTTCCCACTCTTCTACACCCTCGATATTTTGCCTGCTTTTTATTTTGACCGTGTTATTTTCGATTTCTGTATTATCTTGCTCTGTTGGCTGGTGTAGCCTCATCTAAACCAAGGTGTCATACCAAAGAAAGGGGTTTTTTTTTACAATCACTTCTCTCTGGCTGCAGATGGGAGTGAAAGGGAGGGGTCGAGGGATATGGAGGCGCAATTGAGTCCAGTACATGGAACTGCGTGGCTCATGAAGCACTGGGACAGGATCTGAAATGTGCTGGAATGGCCCAGCACATGATGCTGTGCGATCACAGCATCATTGCCCCGTTTGGCCAGGCGACATGCCCTGGTCACTGAGTTAATTAATAAGCTTTGAATGGCTACCTAAGAGGGATGCAGCGGGAACTGGAAGATGTATATCGATAATCAACTCCATATTTTTACGACCTCTACTACTAACATAAACCATAAATCAAAGTATTTGTTTCATCGCCAAAGAAAACAAAACATCCGTTTGAACTTTCGACCAACAAACATTAGGGATAAATACATCTAAACAGCATTGTTTACACAAGGCAAACCAGGATTAGTTTCCACTTGGCTGTTTTTTAATTGGTCATGCCTTGTAGGATTTAAACAATGATGTCACATCTTTAATTCTCCTCTTACTTCTACATGAGGGATCAATGAGCAAAGTAAATCCACACAAATCATCTCTACATGTATTATTGGACCTTTTATAATGATTTGGCTCCCTTTAAATTGTTTTAAGGAATTCTTCATTATGGCTGGATGATAATGTGTCGTTTTACAAATATAACTGTATTGCACCCACCGTAACCCATTGCTAAATAAGCACACGATAGCACATGTGTGAATGGATCTCCAATACCAGCAATGTCAAAAATGGGAAACTCATTTCCAGCAGCTGGGAAATATTACTGATGCCCCATGGCCATTCCCACCATTAACGGACTAAAAAAAGACAGCTATGTCCGCAGCGAAGCCTACAGCAAAGTAATATGTGTTATTCTGTAAAACGTAATCCTTTATTGATGAAACATGCTCAACAATGAAAAGCTCTCTAAAATGTCAAAGTCAACACACTGAGCAAGCTGAGAACTTACCCACAGATTTATCAATGCAAAAAAATTCAAGTCAAGACTTTTATAGTGAGTGCTTTTGGCAATGTGCCTCTGGTTGAAAACAAAACTTCCAAAATGCAAATACTGGCAATACTATGACATGTGCTGACACTGTACTGATATAGGTTTTCATCACATGACACGGCTATCCTGAAAGAACAGCTATACAGAGCAATTGCCATGTGCTGACACTATTGAATTGTGGAGTTGTGGAGGTAAACACACACTCAAACCCTCTTAAAACCAAGTTCTTCAGAAACCTGCACTGACATATATATATAATATCTTATCATCCAGGCAGATTAAGAAAATAAGAATCTGTTTAGATTTTACACCTCCATTTTAAAAGGGTCTAAAGAGGATTTCTTAATGTTTTCATGTAACTGTATTACTCATGTAAGAGTTCATTTGATATTTTTAAAATCTAATAAAGATGTGATATTTTAGATAATATTTACGTCATGAAATACAATTTGCCTTTCAAGAGCTCTAACATATTGTTGATGGTACTGCAATTGCTCATTTCCATTCTAATATAACTAGACCACATATTACTTTTCTTGTCTGGAAAGTCTTACCCTAAATCAAGACATTGCGATGTTTTGTTTCTTAGCTTCTCATATAATTACTATAAAGTATGTACCAAGCAGGTGCAATAAGTCAGAGCTTCAAAATATAGAGTATTAACGGTATCTGCCTAGAATCTTGCGCTGTGGTTGTATTATTTATTTATCAAAGAGCTAGTGGAGCAGGACTCTGGGGAGCAGTGGTTTGTGTGCTGCGCAATGAACCCGGCGACCTGAGTTTGAGTCCCGGCCGGTCATCAGCCTCTGCCCCGTCACCAAGCCACATTCACCAGTGCAGTGAGGTATGGTCAAACAACCTCCATGATTGACATGGCATGGGGCGGCCCTCATCCGGTCAAGTATATACAAACAGGCTGTAATGCTAAGTAATCACAATAATATTTAATCACGTAGGACCAGTAACACAAATCAATGCATCTGTGTGTACGAATCATTTTCAAAATTCTCCACACTGGAGTATTTTGAGCATATTACATAAACTATTTTCTCGTGAGTTTAAGGGCTAGGATGGAGTGCCAGAAATGCACGATTACTACTGTCTCAAAGCCCTTTCATTTCAATGCCATTTAAACTTGGAATACAACAATACTTTGTAATACTTTAGCCTTCCTACTGCATGACTACAAAGATAGGTGTATTCAGATTTCCACTGCTGCATCAAGTAGTATACACTTTGAGGATTTGGTTTATGCTTTTATCCTTGATATTGTATTATTGTATTGTTTTTTTACATTGCACATATACACAAGCAATCTCCATTGGCAAGCATACTGTGGCTGTAACCCAGCAGGTGTTCACGAGCAGAGTGCCCTTGATTTGACTTGCTTGACGAATGTAGACCTTTTCACTCATGCACGTTTGCTTAGTTACATAGCAGCCTATATTATTGCAATAGATAATGGTTAGTATTTATTTAGTAATTAATAAATATGAGGCCTATTAAACTCGGGTTTTTTTTACAAGCACAAACGAAATCAGCTCATCTCTACAGTATTTTATTGTCGTTATTAAATACAAGTTAAAACGCGCACATATTTATTCAATTTCAAAGGTATTCATTCAATGAAAGAACGACTCAGGTGCGAGGTAACCTGCCGAGGAGGGGAGTCACACATTTGTATCAGTCACAAGTTTGATGTCATTTTTCATATGGCAGCTAAAGCTATTTTCCCACATACCAATATTAGTCGTACGCATAATAGGAATCGCATGTTATACAATTGGGGCGGCACGGTGGCGTAGCGGGTAGCGCTTCCGCCTCACAGCAAGAAGGTCCTGGGTTCGAATCTCGGCTCGGGGTGCCTTTCTGTGTGGAGTTTGCATGTTCTCCCCGTGTCCGCGTGGGTTTTCGCCGGGCGCTCCGGTTTCCTCCCACAGTCCAAAAACATGCATAGGTTAATTTGCCTGCGGACTAAATTGCCCCCGGTGCCCTGTGATGGACTGGCGTCCCGTCCTTGGTATAAGCCATGCCTTGCGCCCTATGTCTGCCGGGATAGGCTCCGGCTCACCGCGACCCTGTACAGGATTAAGCGGTTTCTGAAAATGAATGAATGAATGAATGGAGTTCTTTGTCTCTATGTCTGACACACAGGCATACATGTGGAAAATTATTAATTAATATTGTAAAGAGCATTATTATGTATTACTGTAATTAAAAGTTTTTACTAACGCTCAAATAATAGAAAAATTAGGGGTTATTCATTCATTCATTGTCATCAACCACTTAATCCTGGACAGGGTCGCGGTGAGCCGGAGTCTATACCTATGATGGGACGCCAGTCCATCGCAGGATGAGGGGTTATTGAAAAATAAAAATGTAATTCATGATTATATAAACAAATGACATAGTCTTCCCACGGAGTTAAGAGCCCCTTTAACGTGGCAGATTGAAAAAAAGAAAAAGTGCCTCATTCTACAAGAATAGATAATCTTGACAGTTGTATTAAACCACAATAAAATTATCATAGTTTTAAATAACGCATACAGTGCTGAGTTTATTTTCCACACAAATAATTACAAAATGGTTTGTCTTCTCCATACAGATATTTAGTTTTTGTCAAAAATTATTTTAAATTAGCCTGTGTTGTGCTTTTAAGATAATTACAACACACTATATCCCTTTTTAAATAAAAAATGTGAAATTCCAGAATAATTATTTGCAACCTTCGGGAGCAGCATGCCAGGTCATACATAAACATTTAAATAGAAGCCCAACAAATTAACTGTGCCAAAGATAACATAAATAAATATATCGTGTTTTAGGCAATGGCCCTTATTAATAACAGACAGTTCCTAGTTTTCATAATAATAATAATAGCATTTATATAGCGCCTTTCACCCGAGGGTCACAAAGCGCTGCACAGAGCACGGAAAATCAGCGACAATTTTTTTTTTCACAAGGGGCACATTTTCTTTACCTCTATTATGAAGCAGGGCTCTTTTCCAAAACGTTGCCTTTTATACATTTAATTTTCCTCTTTAGGACAATGCTTTTGGAAAAAGTGTTGAGTTTTCGTAATTTGTCCTTGTGCATTTTTAACAATGCATAGGAATTTAACAGGGCCAAGGATGGTTTTCCTTGTGCAGTGTGGTAGATAAAGCAATTAAAATAATGATGGACACATATGTATTCAAAGCCTATTAATAACACTGGACTTTACAGCGGAATATTGGCCGCCTAGGCCAGGTTTGCTTCTCACAAGCACTGCTAGATGGCTGGAATATCTATGTATCTCTGAGTCTCTATGCGTCACTAAACCAGGTTTCTTTCTCACAAGCACCGCTAGACGGCGATGATGCGATCAGCTCCGAGCCGAGAGAACAGCCTACAGCTGAGTGGCAAGATCCTCTGCAGAGTTTAAACATGACACAACCAGCCAATAGGAACAGTAAACAAATCTGGAATGACACCCAGACTGCCGCATTATATATGGATACCGTCCATCCATCCATTGTCAGAACCTGCTAAATCCTGTACAAGGTCGCAGTGAGCCAGAGCCTATCCCCGCCGACACAGGGCGCAAAGCAGGGCTATACACAGGATGGGACTCCAGTCCATCAAAGGGCACGGGGGGCAATTTAGTCCGCAGGCCAATTAACCTCTGCAGCATGTGTTTGCGCCGTGGGAGGAAACTGGAGTACGCGGCAATAACCTACGCGGACACGATGCCACAGAAATGAATAAAATGATCACTGTGGCTTACAAATGATTTTACTTAGGCATTGACATAGCATGTGTTACCAAGCATTTGCACAGCTGTTACAGTATTGTGAAATATGGTGCTGCAATAACATAATGTCATGACGTAAAAATAATCAGCAATTGGCCTTATTAAATGTTGCAGAAAGGGTTTTCAGAGAGTACTTATTAGTGCTGGTGTGATAGCCGACGAGAGGGAGGGGGGGCATTTCCAATGTCATGCCTGGCATTCTTTGTTGCATCAATGCTGATGCAAGTAAGGAAACAGCACAGGTGCAACCCTGCAATTGGTTCTTCATGGCACTGTGCCGTGAAGGGCCTCAGGAACCCCACCGCCAGTCGTGGGATCTCCGTAGTTACACTCCTTAGCCTAGGGGATAGCGTTGGCCTACTTTTCCACACTGGTTAGATCTATCTGAAGAGACTTTAAAAAAATACCCACACTTTACCTTGCCACAAGCACCCTTTACCATCCGTTTCCACTGTGGCTATTTGATGAATTGTCATGATTCAATCCAAGAATGCATTGCTTTTTTTTAATATATTGTGGTCAATATAAGTAGCCTACAGCAGGTGAAGGGGTCATGCGATCCCATTCCATACAACATATACGTTTATACACGTACAACATATGCCGGGAACATACACAACAAAGAGAGCGTTAGACATGAACGAAGCTATGAAGTTGCTGGAAGGTAGGAAATGGTAGAAATACCTAATTTGGCCTCATCATCGCTGTAGAGCTGACGGACAGGGATGTGACTGCTCAATCTCGGCAGGCTTTCCACTATATTGTATAATAAATAAACTGGTGAGTTGACAGCTGACGAGTGGTGAGTGTCAGGTGTACGGTGAATGTGTGAAGAGGGTCAGGTAAGCGTCGTATGAGCATTGTATGAGCATCGGTCCACGGAAAGGGCTGCCCATTAGTCTTCAATTATTTTTAGTCGACCCATTAAAAGGCCAGGCTAACGTAAATTATTATACACATGTTATGGATTTCAATCATCACGTTCTATGTATATAAAGCTGTCAAAAGCTGCAAAAAATACTCTTAAGACATTTTTAATCCTAATACTTTACCAACTTGTATCGCATTGACAGGTGTCGGGACACCATTATGTACCGTTACTTATCTTAGTCACAAAATGTTTGGAGGCAAATCAAAATGTTCAAATGTGATAAGTTCTTAATGTGACAAAGCAGTTATTTTCAATTACTACATCACGATTTCACACTTGCACACAAGAGCAACAAATACAGTCCATGTTTTATTAGAATACACATAATAGTGGAAAAATCTACAATTTTCAATTTGCATGAATAACAAAATATTCATGACTAAGAAAAACACGCTCGGTGTTTTTAAAGACTTCTATAATATTTCACCTCTACAGAATCATGATCACATTGATTTTAAGGAAACCTATATGCAGACAATGGTTTGGGAAATAGCGCTTATTCATAGCACATAGGGAGGCCAGAAAGGCAAGAACACTCACGACTGCAGAAGTGTTTCATTTTTTTAATTGGGTGCCCAGAAGCAAGCTCGTTTGAAGATGCACAATCTAAAACATTAAGTAAAACTCATTCTGTTTTCTTAAATTACATCAGTATCAGCATGATCTGTGTTTGACCTATTAAACCAATTTCGTCATTTGCTAATGTTAAATAATGTTTTAAGGCAATAAGCCGTTGTGCAACAAATCACTGCTTTAAAAGTCTACCTTTAACATGCATCGTATTTCTGTTGCATGGGTTTGTGTTACGGTAGTTTGTTCTGCTTTTACTAACGCTGCCACCCCATGAGATATAATAAGAGCTCTTAATTGGTTGCTTGCAAGTAGTATTGTACGTTGTACTGATGAGGTTGTCACGTCTCAGAACAGGAGAGGGAGTGCTCGACATGTCTATCCTGAAAGAACAGCTTTGAAAAACAACTGTCAGTAGTGTACATTTTCTCAGGTTCATTTTTGTTATGTCACCTTGGACTTTCGTTGGGTGTTGTGTGTTCCTCACATGTGTCATTGTTATGCTTTCGCCTAAGACTTCCGTTACGCGCGGTTGTTATCTCGGCGTGGTGGTGGCATCGCGGCTGTCTGTAATTAATTTATCCATAATGCGTGATGTAGCGACGTTGCAATGCACTTTACGCCATATTGCAACAGGACACTTAGCCAGACACATTGAGTTGTGTAACGTGGTGAAACGTGAATTAAACGGGGTTGAAGTTAGGTTGTAATCCTGATTCTCCTGCGTGAGTGAAAGTCGGGGGGCCCTTCTCTCCACAGCGCGGGTAAAAAAAAAAGCCAAAAAAATGTTGCTGATTTTCCGTTCTCTGTCGTTGTTGGCGTGCCGTTCTCTTTGCAGCCCTGTGCAGTGCTTTGTGACCCTCGGGTGAAAGGCGCTCTATAAATGCTATTATTATAGCTTTGCGACACACTGCTAGGCTAGACAGAACAATACCCTTTTGACTTTTAATCTCTCATACACAGGAATGTTTCTAAATGGGCGTAATCTTCACCGGCTTATAATAATAATAGCATTTTATATAGCGCCTTTCACCCGAGGGTCACAACGCGCTGTTTAAAGGCAGTAAGACTCTTGTGCTGCAAAGATTTTTGTATATCATGAAGGAAACGTAGAAGTAAGTAAATATAAAATGTGGTCTTTATCGATCCACTCTTAGTTTAAGGCATCCCCATTCCATATTGGTCATGGGGATTGTTTGACCATACTTCACCATTCTGGTCAGTATGGGTTGGTGAAGCAGGGGCTCAAGACCAGTTGAGATGTCACATGCGAATGATGACAGCCATGGCTGAGAATCCCACTCATTTTGCCACGTTGATGCCGCAGCGTGAAGACCCACTGTACCACGAAATTACATTTAAAGACATCTGAAAAAAAGAGACTTGGAATTTATAAAATCTTACTTTTAGAATGCAAATGTTATGACTAAGGATCAAAAAGCATTGAGAAATGCAAAGACACGAGAGGTGATGAATTCTGCCACGGTTCTGCTTAGTTCTGTGCGGCAGTCAGCACATTCTGCCAAGAGGCAAAACTTAGGACATAATTCATGTATGGGCATCACAAATCGTTTCCATCAACATTTGTAATAAATGGGGCCAAGTCTCTGCTACTTTTTGTTGATTTGGTATATTTTCCTCAGGGAATCAATCGAAAAGTTGCTTTAGTTTAACGCTGCATATTCCACGACTTTGGTTGGTAGGACATGCCACGGGAGAGGTTGAAGGCACATGGCCAAGAATGATGACAGGAGTGGCAGCCAAAGGTAACATGTCCGAGAGTACATCCACTAGGGAGAGAAGGAGTGATGAAATCAGCTAATTTGCAAGAGCTAGTAGGTGGATTGTTGTATCATGGTCTTGAGGCGTGGTGACGGCTTGGGGAGGCCTTCACCCAAGTAGACGTTCCTCATCTCACCGCTCACGGGAAACGTGCCGTACCCCAATGCCCCCGCACAACTACTGCATGACAGAAAAACACACACTCCAAACCTCACAAGCACAAATCCGTCCCAATAAATACAGGATGTTTGTGTTCCCTTCCATAACTTCAACGAAACTTGAACCTCCACTTTCATCATCACCCTTCCCACACTCAACTGCCTCAGAAATCTCTTTAATTCCCGCCCCGATGGCTCAAGGCTTGCCTTCTGCTCCAGTTACAACTTACCCACTCTGGTGGGTTTTCAGATTGTATGACATTTTGCTTGGCATGATATATCTGACATACCACTCAAGGTGGAGGCGCCTTCTTGAGCCTCAGGCTTTAAAGACGCCCCCGAGCGTGTGAAGCGGAACGTCTGACATTGCACAGACCACAACTGCGAAATCATCCACATTTGTCCAAACCTTTTTCCTACGTACCACAGCCTCACGTTCGGTTTCTTCCTCGTTTGTTGTTTTTTAGTAATGTGTAGTTTATTTGGATGATATAAATAAAGTATCTATGAAGCACACATTCCAAGTGTGCACTGGTCAACTTTTTTTTTAAATAATTGTAAAAAAAATATCGAATGAAAAAGAGGTGGGTATTAATGTAAAGAAAAAACATGACTAGTGTAAAATTGAAGCATGTGCTTAAGTATTTCAGATCGTCAACCTAAGCCAAGAATGCATGCTTGGTTTTTTTGGATTAGTAATTCTAATCATCATCGTCAACATCATCACTTGCCAAACATTTCACATCACGTTCCCAAATTGCCATGCGCATTATCTTCACAAAACATTAAAGCAGAGCAGGCTGCTAGCTGAGAAAGAACATTTGCCCTTGGAAGTGTGTCAGATGTGTAATGGTGCCCTTTTTCTTCTTGGACTAACAATCAATTTGACTGTACAAGCAAGCCTTTGCCAAAGCCATGGAGTTCCACACTAACGGTTCATCCAAACTGTTGGTGTTGGTTAAGCCATAGTAAATGATAATAGTGAGAGAAAGCAATGGATTGTTTGACACGTAAATGGCAAAGCCTCACAGACACAAAATGAGTAGTAAACCCATGTGTGCACACACATACGATAATGAAACAGATAAAATAACAGTTATAATGTTTCATAGGGACAAACTGGTACAGTTTAAAGCATATTGCCCGCTCAGTATGTGACAGCATGATGTTACATAGCAGTTGAATATCATAAAAGCATCATCGTCATTAACATCAGCCGTGATCTACACTTCCCCATGCCTTCTCTATTGCGCAGTCTTCAGCTGCCACAATGAATCTCCCTCCTGCACGAGCTGATCGTATCCTTCTTCCTAGTCGTGGTCAATCTCTCAGATGTGTTCTCTACTTTGCATGCCGCTATCAAGTTTATTTTGTGTAACCAGGTGAAAACTGAAGAGGCCAGGACCGTCTCATTTGTAAGAGTCACGTGAGTGATCAAAATGACAAAATCAATTTTGTTACCAGTCTCATCCATCAGCCATCAACCCTTCTTAGTGATGTGTTCTTACCAAGCCGACCATGTTATACAGCATCTTTCCACGTTTGTCAGTCATCTCCATTGAAAAGAAACATTGACATTGCACGTTGCATAGATGTGATGGAGTTCAACAACGTATGAATAAGTGAAACTGTGATCATCATGAAAACTGGAAATCAGAAAGGTCATAATAAATTCATGTTTTGGCCATTTTATTTTGTGAACAAAAGATAACACATTTTGAACGTAAACAATTGGAAGCCGGAAGAGTGTGTATATTAGGGAAATTATTGAAGGTTGATGAGAATCAAATTATCAAATAAAAATGCTCATTAAAGCAAGGAGGAGGGCTTTTAGAAAATGAAATGTCATAATGAAGAGCAACATACCATTGTGTCAAAGTAGAGGGATTTGAATCAATGTGCATTGCCTGCTTTGGCATATGAATCACAAATGGTATGAAAAGGAGCATGGCAAGGTGATCGCTGAGCACTACACTGAGAAGCAGGGAAAAACATGGATGAGATAACGAATGCAAATGAGAAACACCACATTGACTGTTAAGAAAAGTAAGTAAGCTTGGGCAGAACAGGTGATAAAAGGGTCAATAGGCACCAGGCAAGACTGGTAATGGAATAGCAGCCAAAGTACAGAACACAATTAAGAGGATGGCCACTATGGAGTGTGCGAGATGATGATATATGGGAAGGTTTTCATCCATCAGTGCATCGGTCATGGCTGATATATCCCCAAAGAACAGCTATGAAGAGCAACCATCACGAACCGAGGCGTGAAAATCTACATCAGTACAAACACCTATCTATCTCATCCCTCTGCCATCATACTGTACAGCGACACCTCCCTGGCTCAGAGCTCACTTGTTTTCGATAAGAACCAATGTGATGTCTCTCTAAATGAAGTGTTCCTTTTTCTGTCTGTCATTTTAACTCGAAGTATGCACCTCTGTGTGTTTCTGTGCACACGTTTAAGTCATTGTTACAATTTTCATTTGTGGATTATAAACAAGAGGCTGTCAGGGGTGGATGAAGGTGCAACTTGCTTCGTGACATAATAATGCTAGAAGGAAGAGAGGCCGTTAGCCACAAACATTTTGAATGTCATTGTTGACATTAATCATTAAATATCATACCTATGTGCACTGAACATTAATAGTGCATTGAACATGAATACGATGATCAGAGAGATCACGCGGAAAAGAAAATGGAAGAATTGTGAAGGCACACAACAGCACTGGGTTGGGACATATTCTAAACAATGCAAATTCATAATATCACGCCCGTGTGTTGAAAATGACTATTTTGTAGATTTCATCGTTTTGCCACTTGGGCAATTGTACGCCATCAAATTAAAACTTGCGCACAGCGAAATTATAACTTTCTACTTTTAGAATTATATAGTGCTTTGATCACTGGACAATGGATTGTGCTATTGACAATGGATTGTGCTATTGAAAACTTTAAATGCACTGCTTCGGCTATGACAGTTTCTTTGTCGTTGACAATGACAGTCACATCACCTTGTCGATGTCTGCATATGCAAAGAGAAATAGCGTGCTATTCTGAAAAACTGCAAAGCGCATGTCTTCACACAAAAAAAACCAATGATATTCACTGCGGTGTGTTTTCTTTTTGTTTTATTCCAGAATGTATTCAATGACAATGATTACAATTTCATCCATATATGTATTTTCACAGGTACAATAATTATATATGCTTTTGTTGATAATTTTACTGATGACGTTATCATATTTTCTAGGAACCAAATTCAAATTTCAATTATATATGTAAAAAACCCCACTTGTCTAGAGTACACATTGCTGGGTTTTTGAAAAACAGCCTCCCAAGTGAATTCACATGTGAATGCAAACAATCATCGGTTTGATATAATTCACTTGCATAATGTTTAAGCAATCCAAATATGATCAAAATGAGAAAAAGGAACCAAAATAGTTATTTTTGTGCTGGAATCTATGTATGAATCACTCTGTATATCTTGTCTGTTGATCTTTTTTGCGATTCTTCGATAATTTCTGATGATAAGTACGTAACACTTTGTCCAGCATAAAAATGCCACAATTGGTCTGACGGTTAACATTGCATTCACAGAAATGCCCATTTGTGGGATTTAAGGTTTTCATTCGTTTTTACAGGTAAGTGCTAAGATTGAAGCCCCGACCAAAATTCCACCCTGCTCCACACGCAAATATAGCCATTCCCTGCAGAAAGGCTGCTTTAGAAGTCTGATCAATATTTTCCCAGTACTCTGTGTGGAAAGCTGGAATTTTTAAGCAATGTTTACAACGAAAACATTTTCTCCAACATTACCGTATGCTACGAAGGCATAATATAATCATCAAATTATAAACAAGAAAATTATATAACAGAAACATGCTTTGCATATACCAATAAAAAAAACATGATAATATAAGGGTGTTTGTACTCTTGTCTGTTCCTTTGGTTTCCAAGGATTCCATTCAGCTGATTCTGACTCAGGTCAAAGTATTATCTTTCTTCCTTTCACGAAGAGCAATATTGTGCATCTAAATCTGTTCCTCGTGTTAAGCAGCTGCAGAACTCCTGTGCTCTATACATTGTATTTACCATTATTAGATATTGATTATACATAAATAAAGGTTATATTATTGTCATTTGTCTCATTTGCTAAACTGATAAGATATTTCCCAACACGTGATGTGTCTGGGTGTGAGGTGTTTGTATCCTTTGGCTGATTCACATTGTTCTAGGTGTTGTTTTGACCTCTACTAACATACGAAGGTACCTGTCAAAGTAACTGAGTATTTGTTTACATTTTACTGATTATTTAAGTATGAGTGTTGCTTATAGTATTTTAAATGTACCAGTGTATGTAAAATAACTATGTAATTTAGTCCTCTGTCATTCCACTGCTGGATGAGGGGCGTCACTACACTGTCAGTCAAAGTGGTTGTTTGATCATAAATTCACGATGCTAGTGAGTGAAGGCGGCAAGCAAGGCTGGTGCTGATATCAATTGCCAATGATGTTAGCTGTGGTTTGCAATGAAACGCAGGTCGCTGGGTTCATAGCGCAGTGTGCTAAACACTGCACCACCGCTTCCTCAAGTGTTTGTACTTTTGTGCATACGCAGAATATTAAGTGCTCATAAGATATTTTTTGTTTATCTGGAAAAAACCTCATATTTCTGTGGGTCATTATCACGGGGGTAGATGTTAATAGGGTACTGCATAGGAACTTTTGACATTCATTCTTGTGGTATTTTAGTTTGTGCACTTTGTATGCACATCCACACGTGTGAGCTATGACATCAAAATCCCACAGACATGCCAATAGTTTTAAACCTACTTGCTATGCCACCTCATATCGATGCCTTGCTGCTGTGGAGGTGGGTGTCTTACACAAGCTCCTTCTCTGCATCAAATCTAAGTCTCTGGATTACCTGCGTGCTCCATGACATCCAGGAAGGTATCAATGTACAATTTATATTCTTCTCACCACGTACAAAGTTTAAGGGTTATACGTCCTGTGTACAGAGATATCTAAAAGTGAAACGTAAAGACAGGAAAGGGAACACATGGACACAGGATCAAATCCAAATCAGAGACATCGTATAGAAAATTAAGAAAAGCAAAAAGCCAGTTTTTATTTCTATACTGGAAGGAACCGTTCAGCTATACAGCTTATTTTTTTTAACAGCTGGGGGGGGAGGGGATTAAGCAAGTAACAAATCTCAGGGGAACTTTATTCAGGACAGTTAACCTAGGCAGCGTGACTTTGGACTGTTGGAGGAAACCGGAGTACCCGCCGAAAGCCGATGCGGCCACGGGGAGAACATACAAACACAAACGCACCCGAGCCTGGAATGGAACTGCGGTCATTATGATGTGCAGCAGCAGCACTACTCAATGCTCCGCCGTGCCCCCCTAAGGCAGGAACCACCATTAAATAGGATGGAGAATGGATGAGAATGGTAATGCGATGGCAGCCCGAGGAGAGAATACGTCCAAGAGGATAAGCATGGTGAGGCTGGAGGTCCGTATTTTTTAGGTTAATATACCTGCAGTATTCATCAGGCCAGATGGTGAATTTGAACCGTGAACCTCTGCAACGAGCAGCACTACCGCTGGGCCATGATACCAAATTTCAATTCAGAGGTCGCTGGTTCAAGCTCATGGCGTGCCAGTTCAAACATTGCTGCAAGTTTCTTAAATATCCCCACCGCTTTCCACCCAGCAGTATAAATGGATACCCCACAGTCGAGCGGCAGGTCGCATGTGGTGGGGTAAAGCGTGAGTACTCCCACCTCTTGCAAGATGTTTGACGAGGTGGAAGGGTAGGCAAAAATACATCAGTAGCGTAAGTAATTTCAGGGCTGCTCTTATGCCTTCATATAACGTTTGATATTCCAGATATTAATATGTTCACATAGTTTAAGAGATACAATACGTGAGCTGCAAGAATATTTTTTGCAATGATGCTAAAACCAAACAAAACTGTAGGTCGGTGTTCGTATGTCACTGTCTTGTTCCAATGCCAGCATTAATGTAAATGGATTTATTTTGAATACAAATAACACTGATGTATACACCTCAATCACAATGTTTATACTTTAATAAATTTACCTTTACGGAAATGCATACATTGTATAACCGTTACTCCATGGTTATCAATAAACACCACGGGATTGTGGCTGCGAATTAAATTCAATGTCTTTAATCTTGGTGGTTGATGGCTAATCCATTGCAGGAAGATAAAAAGAACACTCCGCATATATTATGTACATTTTAACAAATCACTTTAATAAAAAAACGTGTTGCTGAGAGATAAAACTTCATATTATCAGTATCACTTCCTATTCATCATTCATTATATCACTGTATATTACTGGGAAATTCAAACGTAATCTTTTTAATGAAGACTGTTAGAGAGTGGGCTTACACCGCTTTGAGTCGAGCCAAATACCAGATCATCCCATGCACGCAATGGGATTTTAATGTATTTGTTTGGTTCTGTTCATCAAAAGTCTAATCATGTAAGCTGCACATAAATGGCCGGTAATTCCTCCATTGCAACGCTTATTGGAATCTGTTTTGGCACATCTAGTGCATATAAAAGGCTTCAAGCATTTAGCGTTCATGAAGCATTAATATTTAAAGAGAAAAAATTCACACTTTATCACGTCTAGCACTGTGAAATAAAGCGTCTAAGTGTATTATTTAGCTACTCTCCCCACCAAAAGTATGGTTACATCTGACAGCAGTAGCATAACCCTGTATAAAGTCTGATTTATGATATATGTACATATCACAACAATACACACACACATTACTTGGCAATAAAAGGAACACTGTGTTTATAATTCAGTAATGTAGTTTAAAATTGTATCAACTAAAATATAAAATGGTTGGAATTTGTCGATTGCCTTTCTATGAACATTCTGTGGCTACGATGTTACATGAAATTTGGATGAGTGCAACATTCCAGGCATGGCCAAAACAGACGGCTTATTGCGGTGCCAGGCTTAACGCTGGCTGCACACACACAATGTTTTTCTCTCTGCTTTAAAAATAAGGGCATGCACCATTTTTAGATCATATAGTGATAAATAAACAGAGCCATGCATGCAAGCATACACGCTCATCCCGAATAAACAATAAAATTACAGTACACTAACAGGTTCCTACTTTAACAGTTCTATGTAATGTGCATTAAGCACTACCTTTTAATGCGTATTCATCATAGTTACAAGCCAACGGCCATCACACAAAAAGGAGTAAACGTGCGTGAAAGCATTCATGCACGTCAATACACAGCACATCTGTAGTCGCTAGCATGGCACGGTATATTAATGAAGGTACCTTGGGCACTATTTGCTTATAAACAAAATAAAGAGTCCAGGTGAATTCCTGCTCAAGTTAGCATCGAGATGGTTGGTGCGCGCCCACTCGTGGAAATTCAACTTTCCTATGGCAGGTGGGAGTCTATCAATAAAACCACCCGCTGCTGACTTCCCCACAAATTGGAGCCTATTTTATCAACCCCAAAGGAGTGAT
The DNA here is from genome assembly GCA_036362915.1 of Geotria australis. Lineage (NCBI taxonomy): Eukaryota > Metazoa > Chordata > Hyperoartia > Petromyzontiformes > Geotriidae > Geotria > Geotria australis. The sequence goes on from JAZEWU010000010.1 coordinate 2,786,523, forward strand.
GTGCTGAATCAACCCTTAAAAGGATTTGAACTCACAACCTTCTGATTTGCAAGCCATTCATTCAATCGCTGAGCCACCCAAAACAAATCAATACCCTAAAGCAACGAGAGATTAAGGGCAATCTGTGTGCTTGTTTTAATGCATTTCTGTATTGTGTAGAATTTTAACAATACTGGTCGTCGCTGCTACTCTGCCAGAGCCCATGCTTACACAATTAGTGCCAGGGAATGACATTTACTCAACCTAGAGACGCTCCTGGGCAAGGGGTTCCCAGAAGCAGCTCCAGGCCCACATGCACACTGCAGGTTGATGTGAACAGGTTGTGTCAGGAATAGGAGCGAACGTCTAGTCCGGTACCTTACGGATAAAGATGCTCCAGAGAGCTTCTCAAACGCACATTGGAAAATATTAGACAAATCGACAGGAAAATGTAAACTGTCTACACCTTGCTCTTAATGCATAACACAGTAATTTTCCATGAAGAAATGCGTGTTTAAATTACCGTGAACTAGCAAAAATAAAATTACGCATTCAGTGAGTCGTTTTTGTCTCGTCGGTTTATTTGTGTGTTTATTTGTGCACACCAGCATTGTGTGCTGGATGGGATGGTTGAGTGACTGCTCGACTGTTGTAGTAATTAGACCTGCCACTCGAACCAGTTTCACGAGTTCCTCAGTTCGTATTCCTCCACTACCAGGCAAAACCGATGAACATAACCAAGCGCAACATCTGCTGTGAAGTGGTTTTGGTTCGTCTCATCTATAGTACTCTATGGATAAAAATATAAAAAATGTATGCTGTGATGATCGATTTCACACAGTCGTATATATATACCCTGTGATGGACTGGCGTCCCGTCCTTGGTATAGCCATGCCTTGCGCCCTATATACCAATTTTGCTGTTAAACATTTCAAAAAGCAAATGATTTTGTTGAAATATATTTATTTTTAAAATCACAATTCTGTACATACGACTCAAAAACAGAGCACATTTTTTTGGAAAATAAAGGCATTAAATATATATGCAGAATAAAAAATAACATCATATTCGTTCACTAAAAGTACTGTATGATTTGCTCTGGTTAATGCACACAGAGAGGGGGTCTGACTGTTTTGGTTTGCAAAAGTAACAGGTTACCCACACTACACCCCATTGCAAGTCATGTTAAAAGTCTCACCCTTCTGAACTGAGAATCACACATTATTCTACCATTATCAGTCCAGTGTGCATTCTCAATAAACCTTACAATGTCTACACTACAAATGCGCGTTAGTGTGTTTCTAATGAGACAACAAAACATCGTGTTTCCCTAATAAATGTCGAGAGTTCTAAAAATAAAGTCACAAAAATATAATCTTAACTGTAATATCAAAATAAACTATACATGTATATGAAAGCATCAATAATATAATGACAAAAATGTGTTTCCTTTCAGGCAAAGTGCAATAAATGACCTTCAAAAAAATGTTGCTTTACCACGCATATTCTTTATAAATGACATATTTAATAAGGGCAAAGCATAGTGGATTTTACAAGAATGCACAAGTGTATAAACTTGGCAGTAAAGTTCACAGTTTAAAAGTCAAATTCCATGTCCACACATTACAAACAGTCCCAAGTGGGTCTGACAGTTGCCTGGGGATAGGCATAAGAAGTGAGAGAGTGGGAAGAGGAGAGACGGAAAGGGAGCGAGCAAGACAGAGATGAAATTATCTATAAGCATTATTACGTCAAGCAGCCCAAGGGGCTAGCAGTTTAGTAGCATGAGCTTTGGGATGAACATGTCACTAGTTCAGCCAGGCCGCTGATCAAATAACAGCTGGCACTGCATCCCGGTGCTTAAAAAGTAATTGCATACCAACTGTTCTTCCGCCGGAGGCTTGAAGCAAAGATTGGCAGTTGTATTATTTTTTAGAGGAACGCTACGGCCACCCGACAGCAACGAAAAACATGAATGTGTTATAGGAAGTTGTACTCTATTAAAATTGATTTCTCTATGCAACAAGTCGTCGTGCTGGTGTAGCACGTCGCAATTGTGTCAGCTTGTCACATTAAATGCGCATTTTGACAGCATTAAAATTAAATTGGTTCTTTGTTGTTTTCGTAAGTGAATATTTATTACATCACCGGCACATTAAGACTTTAAAGGAAAAGGCTTTGAGCTCAAATATGAAATAATTTAGCCATGTTAAAATTAACAGAGTTCATTACTTCAGAGTAATGATGGACTTTTGCTTGTTGTGTTTTGCTAATATGTTAGTACGTATTTTTTATACAATCTAATTAAAACGTTCAGGAATTAAGCTGCGGAATAAGCGCTCGCCGGTTCGACCCCATGGTGTGGAAGCTGAAAGAATGAGGCGAGTGTCGAAAATCCACCCCGTCTACTCGGCCGCGCTGTGATGGCGTCTCTTTCCCGGCTGTTGCTGCTTTAGAGGAGGCGGCGGCGGCTATTTCCTTGCTCGGGTTTCTCCCGTCTCTCTCGCTCGCTCACTTCCCGTCTCACACCTCCCGGCTCTGCTCCACTCGCAACTCATCGCTTAACGATCTCCCG